>CM076581.1:1201076365-1201361068 GCA_034641835.2 Pinus albicaulis | reverse complement strand
GAATAAACTTTAGGATAAATTTCCATCCTTAAAATTTTCCTTGATGAGGCCTCAATTTTGTCTTGTTTTACATCTCTTTTTGTTTTGAAATCCCTCATGATTTCATTTATTTCCTAGGGTTATTGTCACCATTTTTTTCATTACAAAGTAAATATTTACTATTTGGCATGTTTCCCTTGTTTTAAAAACATTTAACATTAAAACCATCATTAAAAATAGTTTTTTTTTGTGGGTCTAAAACTTGGTTGGATTTATCTTATATACTTGATTTCCAAGTAGATGGTGGGTGGCCTTGATTGTTAGGTCCCTATATTACTAGTATAGTCCCTTATTGTTATTAGTGTAACCCCCTTATTGTTATTATTGTACCCTTGTAACCCCCATTTTGATATTATTGTGCCCTTCAATTATTATTGTTAGGTCAGCTAGGATTACATTGTGGCCCACTAGGATTACATTATGGCCACATGGACACCTATATATAGAAAGGAGGTTTTGTAAATTGTATAATCCAAGAATTGTTCATTCATGTAATGTATTGGAGGTTGCACCCTCGAAGTGGCTTATTTATAAGGGGATGATGTCTCTTTTCTTCTATTTTTGGAGTTGGTTACACAACATTTGGTATTAGAGATTTGGATTCTAGGGTTTCGCTGCTCTTAACAGGTCATCGTGGCATTTGCGCTATAAAGTTTTTTCTACGAAGTGTTAGAAGCTGAAATTTTTAGGGTTGGAAGCTGAAATCCTGAGGAAGATTATCTAAAAATTTCAAAGCTTGGTTCCCAATATTTTCGGAGATATGATCTGTCGAAGTTAGGTATTTTTTCAGGATCCTAAACAGGTGATCGTGGCATTTGCACTATAAATTATTTTCTACGAAGGTTAAGAATCTAAAATTTTTAGGGTACAAAGCAGAAATCCTAAGGAAACCCGTCAAAAAATTTCAAAGCCTGGTTCGCAATATTTGTGGAGATATGATCTGTGGAAGATAGTGTTTTTTCAGGCTCCCGAATTGCATCTCAAAGAGATGATCGTGGGAAAAGTTCAATAACTCTCTCTCTGAGAATTGGATTGGAGTGCTGAAAAAATTGGTCACAAGTACACAAACTATAGTTTATTTTCTATCAATTTCATAGGCAAAGGATGAAATAGTGACACATGGCAAGTCGTACAAGTTCACTCTACTAAACCAGTCCATAATTAGGTCATTTTGTGAGATTGGGCATAACGTTGTCTTCGAGAATCCAAATCAGGTCAAACCTATGGCATTCAAAAGAGAATTTAGAGGGCTACTTCAGTGCTAAATTTTAGATATTGAAGACCCTCAATCACATAGATAATACAATTTCAATACCGAGCTCCTCAAAAGAAAGAAAAAGATGTGCATATTTTTCCGAATTGCATAAGTCTTGTTTGAAAAATCAATTTGAATTGATTCCAAGGGAATATTTTTGAATAGATATCAGTATTGGGTTGTAAAAAATACCCCGTAAAAATAATTCAACACCCATTAAGCCTTCAGAAGGCTCTATTATGACTCATAAATATGAAGAATTGCAACATGATCTATCAAAATTACAAGAGCAAGTGCACCAAATTTCGCTCTCACAAAGAGAAACAAAAAATGAAATGGAAGTTTTTAAGAAAGGCATGGAAGCAAATATGGATGGTGTGAAGAATAATATGGATGGTTTGAAGAAAGGCGTGGAATCTAAGATATATGGCATGGAATCTAAGATGGATGACATGGAAGCGAAAATGGAAAACATGAAGAATGATCTAAAAGAAGACATAGAAGGTTTGACAAAGTTGATACAAGAAATGCTTCCTAATGGTGAAAATATAGTAGAGGAAACTCATGATGAGAACAAAATAAATGTTAATCGTGATTTCACAAACTCTAATGTTGGCGGGAAGAACCACCATATTCCAAAAATGGATATGAGGAAGTTTGATGGAAAGGATCCTGTAACACGGATACTATAGATGGAGCAATATTTTGATCTCCATAATGTGCAAAACACTCAAAAGGTATGCATTGCAACTTTACATTCAGAACAAAATACATTTGTATGGTATCGATGGCTTTGCTCCCGTAAACAAATTTTCACTTGGTCAATTTTTATGGAGGAAATGATAGCACATTATGAGGATACAAAGAGAAATACCTTCTTTAACCAATTGATAAATCTCAAGAAAAAGAGTTTAGTGGGGGAGAAAATTGAGGACTTCCAAAAATTGAATATAAGGGTAATTGATATTCCAAAGGAACAAAGGATTGATCTCTTCATAGGCACTTTAAAGGATAACATCCAACATGAAGTTTTCGTTTTGGAACTTGATTCATTGGATAAGGCATTCAGGTTGGTAAGAAAAATTGAATGTAAAATTATGGCGACAAGGAAGCCTACCACTCACTTCTATAAAGAAGGAAGTGTTTCTACGCCTAGATTTCCACAAACTACAAGGTTGACACCACAACAATTGGAAGAAAAAAGAGAAAAAGGGATTTTCTACAGTTTTGATATAAAATACACTAAAGGTCATAATTGTGCTGAGAATAAATTATTTTACATAGATTGTGAAGGGGAAGAAGAAAATGAACAAGAAGAGGATATACACCAGGAACCAACCCTAGAAGAGGAAGAAATGAATCTGACCATATTGTGTAATGCATTGGTAGGAATTATCACTCCTAAAACTCTCAAGATAGAAGAACATATCAAGAAGAAAAAGGTAATAGTGTTGATTGATTCAGGTAGCACCCATAATTTTATTCATTGTATGGTCGCCAAGGAATTAAATTGTTTCCTATACCCAACACTAGAATGTCAAGTGATGGTTGCAAATGGAGGAACTATAAATTTCTCTGGAAAATGCCATAATATCAAGATAACCATGGGGGAATATGTATTGACTATTCCAATGCTTTCCATTCCTATGGGAAGTGCTGACGTTGTACTAGGAGTACAATGGTTACAATCTTTGGGGACGGTAGCTTTTAATTTTCAAGAACTTTTCTTGAAATTTTTTCAGAAGGAAGGGAAGTCAAATTACGGGGTATTGCAGGGAAGCCGAGAAAGATAATAAGCTCTAATGTCATGAAAAATCTTCTAAATAAAGAACAACAAGGTGTAATAGCACAGTTATTCTCACTAGAAATTCCAACATCAAAATCATCTATGTCTGCACATCTCCAACAAGTCTTGGACAATCATTCCAAGGTGTTTGAAACTCCCAAAGGACTCCCACCTATTCGTGATCATGGTCATGCTATTCATTTGATTCCAGGAAGTGTTCATCCAAACATCACGCCTTATAGATATCCTTACCTCCAAAAGAGTGAAATTGAACGTATGATTGCAAAAATGTTAGAGGCGGGTATAATTCAACCTAGTCAAAGTTATTTCTCTGCTCTTGTAGTATTGGTACACAAGAAGGATGGATCATGGTGAATGTGTCTGGATTATAGGGAGCTCAATAAGCTCACCATTAAAGATAAATTTCCCATTCCTATGATTAATGAATTATTGGATGGATTACATGAAGAAATTTATTTTACCAAGTTGGATCTTCGTTCAGGATATAATAAAATTACAATGAAGACTGAAGATATTCCAAAAACAACATTTCGAACTCATGAGGGTCATTATGAATTTTTGGTCATGCCTTTTGGCCTTACCAATGCACCTTCTACATTTCAAGAGTTGATGAATTCCATTTTCAAACCCTTCCTTAGAAAATTTGTGCTGGTATTTTTTGATGATATACTAATCTATACTAGGTCTTGGAAGGATCATGTTGAACATGTTAACAGGGTGCTTAAACTATTGTAGGAGAAACAATTATATGCAAAAACATCCAAATGTTTCTTTGGAGTACAAGAGGTGGAATATCTGGGTCATATTGTATCTCATGAGGGTGTTAAAATAGACCCTAACAAAATTAAATCCATTAAGGAATGGAAAGTCCCCACAACCCTAAAGCAGTTGTGAGGATTTCTTGGGTTAATAGGGTATTATTGCAAGTTTTTAAGAATTATGGGAGAATAGAAGCACCTCTAACAACATTATTGAAGAAAGATGCATTTTCATGGACTCTTGAAGCAACTAAGGCCTTTGAACATCTTAAAGAGGCAATGTCCCTAGCACCGGTCTTAGCCACACCAGACTTCACAAAAACCTTTATTTTGGAATGTGATGCCTCAGGAAATGGAATTGGTGTTGTTTTAATGTAGGAAGGAAGACCCATTTCTTTTGAAAGTTGTCCAATCAAAGGAAAGTATTTACAGAAACCTATTTATGAGAAGGAAATGTTAGCAATATTGCATACACTAAAAAAATGGAGATCTTACCTAATGGGAATGTACTTCAAGGTAAAAACTAGTCATGATAGTCTTAAACACTTTTTGGAACAAAGACTATCTTCAGAAGATTAGCAAAAATGGGTCACAAAGATGTTTGGTTATGACATTGAAATAATCTACAAATCAGGAAAGCTTAATGTTGTTGCAGATGCGCTATCAAGAAAGAATGAAGAGGTGGAAGCATTGCTTTGTGCCATTTCTATTATCCAACCATATTGGATAACCAAAGCAAGAGATGAATGGAAGAAGGACAAAGATGTATGGACACTCATTCAAAAGTTGCAGCAAAATCCTAGTACATCTGATACATTTAGTTGGAAAAATGATTCCTTATGGTACAAATATCTCTTATATCTTTGTAATAATTCCCAACTAAAACAAAATAAATATTGTAGACTCTTCCAATACCATTAGAAATATTGTAGACTCTGCCAAGGACCCTATAAACCCTAGATTTCAAAAAGGAGTCTACATCATACTGTGCTCGTGTGGAAAAGAATATAATGGTGAAACCAGTAGATCCCTAGACATTAGACTTAAGGAACATATTGTTGACATATCTAGAAACAGAATGGAAAAATATGCATTAGAAAATCACCCATTTTCATCCTGTCATTACATTCGAATGGAAGATTCTAAACTTATATCCAAAGAAGATCATTACCTAAAAAGAAAAGTCAAAGAGACCGTAGAAATCGAAAAAAGGAAAAATAACATAAATCGAGATGATGGTCTCAATATTAGTAATACATGGAAACCTCTAATATATCATACATCTCATAACATCAAACTTAACAATAACAAATCATTAAATTAGTAACCGACCCTAGGAACTTCCTCCTCACATTTTAGTTTACCTCTCCTCTTTCTAATTTCATTTTTAAACATAATATTTTCCTAAAATAAATAAATAAATAATAATAATAAATAAATAAACAAATAAACAAATAAACAAATAAAATAATAGAAATAAATTAATTAATTAAATAAATAAATAAAATTAGAATTAAAATAAAATGATTAATTAATTAATTAGACGAATAAATAATTAGGTTAAATATATATATATATATATATATATATATATATATATATATATATATATATATATATATATATATATATATATATATATATATATATATATATATATATATATATATATATATAATAATAAAAAATAAAAAAAAAAATAAATAAAAAAATAAAATAAAATGAAACAAATAAATAACTAAGTCAAAAAGTAAAATATAATAAAAATAAAAATAGAAATAAATATATAAGAAAAACAAATAAATTAAATCTAATCATTTTAATAGATAAATAAAATTTCATATCCTTTCACCCAATTGACATCCCTTAAAAAATAAAAATAAAAATAAAATAAAATAAAATTGAATTAAATTTAAAAATTACTATTTATATCATTATCCCTTTGCCCTAACTCTCAGATATCTTTCAAAGAATACTGAGTGTTTACCCCTGATGATGGACTTACCTATGAAGTCCGAAACGTTGGGTTATTAAAATAAATTGAAACAAGTTATTCCTCTAATTTAAAAAAAAAAAACAATTTCACCTGTATGGACTCTCTTTTTAAAACCAAAGATTCTTCTGGAATTGCAAACTTCTCCTTTAGGAGGACACTTAGGATTTTTAAAAACTTACCACATGGTGAAGAAAGAATTTTTTTGGGATGGCCTTAAATCTGATATTCAAAAGTTTGTGGCAGAATGTTTGGTTTGCGAGCAGAATAAAGTTGATACAATTAAGACCTGGGACTTCTACAACCTTTATCCATTCCAAGTCAATGTTGGCAGGATATTTCAATGGAATTTATCACAGGTTTACCTAAGTCTGAAGGAAAGAGTGTCATCATGGTGGTAGTTGATAGACTTACCAAGTATGCACACATTTTTGCATTATCTCATCCATTTAAAGAAAGTACATTTGCTACTACATTTATGGACAGAATTCAAAAGCTACATGGAAGCCCAAGGGTTATTGTGAGCGATAAAGATCCCATTTTTACTGCAAATTTTTTGGACGAAGTTATTTTCTTGTTTGGGTACTAAATTAGCTCATAGCTCATCTTATCATCCTCAATCTGATGGTCAAACTGAGATAGTAAATAAATGTTTGGAAGGATATCTTCGTTGTTTTGTATCTGATAAACAAAAACAATGGTTCAAGTGGTTACCTCTCGTTGATGGTGGTATAACGCTTCCTTCCATACTGCAGAAAAAATGACCCCATTTATGGCACTTTATGGATATCATCCACCATCCATCACATCATCTTTAAGGGAAAATTCGAAGGTTCAAGCAGTGGAAGATCACATCAAGCATCAGCAAGAAGTTCTCCAAATCTTAAAGGATAACTTGAATTTGGCACAAAATCGAATGAAACAACAGGTAGATCAACATCGCAGTGAGAGAATTTTTTATGTAGGAGATTGGGTATTTTTACATCTACAACCATACAAGAAAATGTCCCTCAAGCAAGCTAAGAAGGATAATAAATTATCGCCAAAGTACTATGGTCCTCACAAGGTGTTACAAGAGATTGGTACTATGGCATACAAATTGGAGCTTCCTGCTTCTTCACGAGTGCATCCAGTTTTCCATGTTTCATGCTTAAAGAAGGTTATAGGGGAAAATATTCCAGTTCAAACAATATTGCCAGAACTTGATGAGGAGGGAAAAATCATATTGGAACCTGAAGTGGTCATGGAAACAAGAACTCGATAGCTATAGAATCGATCAATTTCAGAGTATCTCATCAAGTGGAAGAACTAACCCACTGAAGATTCTACATGGGAGGATGAGAAGTTTATACAGAAGCACCGAGAGCTACTCAAGTGTTGAGGACAACACTTTTTTGAAGGATAGGGGCATGTTAGGTCCATATATTACTATTATAGTCCCTTATTTTTATTAGTGTAACCCCCTTATTGTTATTATTGTACCATTGTAACCCCCATTTTGTTATTATTGTGCCCTTAGGCGTAGCAACACTTCCTTATTTATAGAAGTGAGTGGTAGGCTTCCTTGTCGCCATAATTTTACATTCAATTTTTCTTGCCAAACTTAATGCCTTATCTAATTAATCAGGTTCCAAAACGTGAAATTCAAGTTGGATGTTATCCTTTAAAGTGCTTATGAAGAGATCAATCCTGTGTTCCTCTGGAATATCAGTTACCCTTATATTCAATTTTTGGAAGTCCTCAATGTGCTCCCCCACTAAGCCCTTTTGTTTGAGATTTATCAATTGGATAAATAAGGTGTTACTCTTTGTATCCTCATAATGTGCTATCATTTCCTCAGTAAAATTTGACCAAGTGACAATTTTTTTACAGGAGCAAGGCCATCGATACCATACAAATATATTTTGTTCTAAATGTAAAGTTTCAATGCTTACCTTTTGTGTGTTTTTCACATTATGGAGATCAAAATATTGCTCCATTTGTAGTATCCATGTTACAGGATCCTTTCCATCAAACTTCCTCATCTCCATTTTTGGAATATGTGGGTTCTTCCCGCCAACATTAGAGTTTGTGAAATCACGATTAACATTTATTTTGTTCTCATCATGAGTTTCTTCTACTATCTTTTCACCATTATGAAACATTTCTTGTATCAACTTTGTCAAACATTCCATGTCTAATTTTAGATCATTCTTCATGTTTTCCATCTTAGCTTCCATGCCAGCTTCCATGCCATCCATCTTAGCTTCCATTCCTTTTTTCAAAACTTCCATTTCAGTTTTTGTTGCTCTTTGCGAGAGCGAAATTTGGTGCACTTGCTCTTGTAATTTAGATAGATCATGTTGCAATTCTTCATCTTCATGAGTCATAGTAGAGCCTTATGAAGGCTTAATGGGTGTTGAGTTATTTTTATGGGGCATATTTTAGAACCAAATACTAATATCTATTCTACAATATGCCCCTAGAATCAATTCAAATTGATTCTTCAAATAAGACTTATGCAAATCGGAAAAAGAAAAATACACACCTTTTTCTTGCTTTTGAGGAGCTCGATATTGAAATTGGATTATCTCTGTATTGCAGCACCTTAATACTTGAATTTTGGTACCAGCGTAGCCCTATGAGTTCTCTTTCGAATGTCACAGGTTTGACCTAATTTTCATTTTCCAAGACAAATTTGTGTCCAATCTCCCATAGTGACCTAATTATGGACTAGTTTAGTAGAGCGAACTTCTATGACTTGTCACGTGTCATGGTTTCATCCTTTGACCCTGAAATTAATAGCCAAGAGTCTACGGTATGTGTTCTTGTGACCACTTTTTACATCACTCCAATCTGATGCTCAGAGAGAGATTTATGAATCTTTTCTGACGATCACCTCTTTGAGATGAAATTTGGGAGCCTGAAAAAGCACTACCTTCCATAGATCATATCTCTGAAAATATTGCGAACCAAGATCTAAAATTTTTTGACATGTTTCCTCAGGATATTGGATTCACACCCTAAACATTTCAGATTCTGAATATTTGTAGAACAAACGTTATAGCGTAAATTCCACGATGACCTATTTAGGAGCCTGAAACAAGACCTAACTTCCACAGATCAGATCTCTGAAAATATTGATAACCAAGATCTGAAATTTTTAGAAAATATTGCTCAGGATTTCGAATTTGCACCCTAAAAGTTTCATCTTCTGAAACTTCATAGAAAATATGTTATAGCAAAAATTCCACGATGACCTGTTTGGAGTAGCGAAACCCTAGAATCCAAAGCTCTGATACCAAATGTTGTGTAACCAGCTCAAAAAATAGAAGAAAAGAGATATCAACGACTTAGAAATAATCCAATTCAATGGGGAAACCTCCAATACATTACATAAATGAACAATTCTTGGATGATACAATTTACAAAACCTCCTTTCTATATATAGGAGTCCATGGGGCCATAATGTAATCCCAGTGGGGCCACAATGTAATCCTAGCCAACCTAACAATAATAATTTAAGGGCACAATAATAACAATACAGGGGTTACAAGGGTACAATAATAACAATAAGGGGGTTACACTAACAACAATAAGGGACTATACTAGTTATATAAGGACCTAACATGCCCCTCTCCTTCAAAAACGTGTTGTCCTCAACACTTGAGTAGCTCTGGGTTCTTCTGTATAAAATTCTCATCCAACTATGTAGAATCTTCAGTGGGTAAGTTCTTCCACTTGATGAGATACTCTGAAATTGATCGATTTCGTAGTTGTCGAGTTCTTGTTTCCATGACCGCTTCAGTTTCCAATATGATTTTTCCTTCCCCATCAAGTTCTGGAAATATTGTTTGAACTGGAATATTTTCACCTATAACCTTCTTTAAGCATGAAACATGGAAAATTGGATGCACTCGCAAAGAAGCAGGAAGCTCCAATTTGTATGCCATAGTACCAATCTTTTGTAACACCTTGTAAGGACCATAGTACTTTGGCGATAATTTATTATCCTTCTTAGCTTGCTTGAGGGACATTTGTTTGTATGGTTGTAGCTGTAAAAATACCCAATCTCCTACATCAAAAATTCTCTCGCTACGATGTTGATCTGCCTGTTGTTTCATTCGATTTTGTGCCAAATTCAGGTTATCCTTTAAGAGTTGGAGAACTTCTTGCTGATGCTCGATGTGATCTTCCACTGCTTGAACCTTCGATTTTTCCCTTAAATATGATGTGATGGATGGTGGATGATATCCATAAAGTGCCATAAATGGGGTCATTTTTGCTGCAGTATGGAAGGAAGTGTTATACCACCATTCAACGAGAGGTAACCACTTGACCCATTGTGTTTTTTTATCAGATACAAAACAATGAAGATATCCTTCCAAACATTGATTTACTATCTCAGTTTCACCATCAGATTGAGGATGATAAGATGAGCTATGAGCTAATTGAGTACCCAAATAAGAAAATAACTCCGTCCAAAAATTTTCAATAAAAATGGGATCTCTGTCGCTCACAATAACCTTTGGGCTTCCATGTAGCTTTTGAATTGTGTCCATAAATGTAGTAGCAACTGTACTTGCTTTAAATGGATGAGATAATGAACAAAAGTATGCATACTTGGTAAGTCTATCAACTACCACCATGATGACACTCTTTCCTTCGGTCTTAGGTAAACCTATGATAAAATCCATTGAAATCTCCTCCCAATGTTGACTTGGAATGGATAAAGGTTGTAGAAGTCCCGAGGTCTTAATTGTCTCAACTTTATTCTGCTGGCAAACTAAATATTCCACCACAAAATTTTGAATATCAGATTTAAGGCCACCCCAAAAAAATTCTTTCTTCACCCTGTGGTAAGTTTTTAAAAATCATGAGTGTCCTCCTAAAGGAGAAGTGTGCAGTTCCAACATAATCTTTTGTTTTAGTTTGGAATTCCTACAAAGATATAAGCGATCTTTGTACCATAAGGAAGTATTTTTCCAACTAAATGTATCATATGTACTAGGATCTTGCTGCAAATTTTGAATTAGTGTCCATACATCTTTTTTCTTCTTCCATTCATCTCTTGCTTTGGTTATCCAATTTGGTTAGATAATAGAAATGGCACAAAGCAATGCTTCCACCTCTTCATTCTTTCTTGAGAGTGCATCTGCAACAACATTAAGCTGTCCTTTTTTGTAAATTATTTCCAAGTCATAACCCAACATCTTTGTGACCCATTTTTGCTACTCTTCTGAAGATAGTCTTTGTTCCAAAAATATTTTAAGACTATCATGATCATTTTTTACCTTAAAGTGTCTTCCCATTAGGTAAGTTCGCCATTTCTTTAGTGCATGCAATATTGCTAACATTTCCTTCTCATAAATAGGTTTCTATAAATACTTTCCTTTGATTGGACGACTTTCAAAGGCAATGGGTCTTCCTTCCTACATTAAAATAGCACCAATTCCATTTCCTGAGGCATCACATTCCATAATAAAGGTTTTTGTGAAGTCTGGAGTAGCTAAGATTGGTGCTCGACACATTGCCTCTTTAAGATGTTCAAAGGCCTTAGTTGCTTCAGGAGTCCATGAAAATGCATCTTTCTTCAATAATGTTGTTAGAGGTGCTACTATTCTCCCATAATTCTTAACAAACTTGCGATAATACCCTGTTAACCCAAGAAATCCTCGCAACTTATTTATGGTTGTGGGGACTTTCCATTCCTTAATGGCTTTAATTTTGTTAGGGTCTACTTTAACACCCTCGTGAGATACAATATGACCCAGATATTCCACCTCTTGTACTCCAAAGAAACATTTGAATGTTTTTGCATATAATTGTTTCTCCTGTAATAGTTTGAGCACCCTGTCAACATGTTCAACATGATCATTCCAAGACTTGTTGTAGATTAGTATATCATCAAAAAATACTAGCACAAATTTTCGAAGTAAGGGTTTGAAAATGGAATTCATCAACCCTTGAAATGTAGAAGGTGCATTGGTAAGGCCAAAAGGCATGACCAAAAATTCATAATGACCCTCATGAGTTCAAAATTCTGTTTTTCGAATATCTTCAGTCTTCATTCTAATTTGATGATATCCTGAACGAAGATCCAACTTGGTAAAATAAATTGCTCCATATAATTCATCCAATAATTCATCAATCACAGGAATGGGAAATTTATATTTAATGGTTAGCTTATTGAGCTCCCTATAATCCAGATGCATTCGCCATGATCCATCCTTCCTGTGTACCAATAATACAGGAGTAGAGAAAGAACTTTGACTAGGTTCAATTATACCCGCCTCTAACATTTATGCAATCATACGTTCAATTTCGCTCTTCTAGACATAAGGATATCTATAAGGTCTGATGTTTGGAGGAACACTTCCTAGAATCAAATGAATAGCATGATCATGATCACGAATAGGTGGGAGTCCTTTGGGAGTTTCAAACACCTTGGAATGATTGTCCAAGACTTGTTGGAGATCTACAGAAATAGATGATTTTGATGTTGGAACTTCTAGTGAGCATAATTGTGAAATTACACCTCGTTGTTCTTTCTTTAGAAGCTTTGTCATGACATTAGAGCTTATTATCCTTCCTGGCTTCCCTTCAATACCCCGTAATTCGACTTCCTTTCCTTCTGAAAAAAATTTCAAGAAAAGTTCTTGAAAATTAAAAGCTACCATCCCCAAAGATTGTAACCATTGTACTCCTAGTACAACATCAGCACCTCCCATAGGAATGGAAAACATTGGACTAGTCAACACATATTCCCCCATGGTTAGCTTGATATTATGGCATTTTCCAGAGAAATTTATAGTTCCTCCATTTGCAACCATCACTTGACATTCTAGTGCTGGGTATAGGAAACAATTTAATTCCTTGGCTACCTTACAATGAATAAAATTATGGGTGCTACCTGAATCAATCAACACTATTAACTTTTTCTTGTTGATATGTTCTTCTATCTTGAGAGTTTGAGGAGTGTTAATTCCTACAAGTGCATTACACGATATGGTCGGATTCATTTCTTCCCCTTCTATGGCTAGTTCCTGGTTTATATCCTTTTCTTGTTTGTTTTCTTCTTCCTCTTCACAATCTATGTAAAACAATTTCTTCTCAGCACACTTATGACCTTTAGTGTATTTTCTATCACAACTGTAGCAAAGCCCTTTTGCTCTTTTTTCTTCCAATTGTTGTGGTCTCAACATTGTAGGTTGTGGAAATCTAGGCGTAGCAACACTTCCTTCTTTATAGAATTGAGTGGTAGGCTTCCTTGTCGCCATAATTTTACATTCAATTTTTCTTGCCAACCTGAATGCCTTCTCCAATGAATCAGGTTCCAAAATGCGAACTTAATGTTCGATGTTATCCTTTAAAGTGCCTATGAAGAGATCAATCCTGTGTTCCTCTAGAGTATCAGTTACCCTTATATTCAATTTTTGGAAGTCCTCAATGTGCTCCCCCACTAAGCCCTTTTGTTTGAGATTTATCAATTGGCTAAAGAAGGTGTTTCTCTTTGTATCCTCATAATGTGTTATCACTTCCTCCATAAAAATTGACCAAGTGACAATTTTTTTACGGGAGAAAAGCCATCGATACCATACAAATGTATTTTGTTCTAAATGTAAAGTTGCAATGCGTACCTTTTGTGTGTTTTTCACGTTATGGAGATCAAAATATTGCTCCATCTGTAGTATCCATGTTACAGGATCCTTTCCATCAAACTTCCTGATCTCCATTTTTGGAATATGGTGGTTCTCCCCTCCAACATTAGAGTTTATGAAAACATGATTAAAATTTATTTTGTTCTCATCATGATTTTCTTCTACTATCTTTTCACCATTATGAAACATTTCTTATATCAACTTTGTCAAACCTTCCATGTCTGCTTTTAGAGAATTCTTCATGCTTTCCATGTTTTCTTTCATGTCATCCATCTTAGCTTCCTTTTCAGCTTCCATGCCATCCATCTTAGCTTCCACGCCCTTTTTCAAAACTTCCATTTCATTTTTTGTTGCTCTTTGCGAGAGCGAAATTTGGTGCACTTTCTCTTGTAATTTTGATAGATCATATTGCAATTCTTCATCTTCATGAGGCATAGTAGAGCCTTCTGAAGGCTTAATGGGTGTTGAATTATTTTTACGGGGCATATTTTATAAGCCAATACTGATATCTATTCTACAATATGCCCTTGGAATCACATATTCGGGAGCCTGAAAAAATTTCCTTAGGATTTCAGATTCTCACCCTAAAAATTTCAGATTCAGAACCTTCGTAGAAAAAACGTTATAGCGAAAATTCCACAATGACCTGTTTAGAGGAGCGAAACCCTAGAATCCAAATCTCTCATACCAAATGTTGTGTAACCAGTTCCAAAAATAGAAGAAAAGAGATATCAACACCTTATAAATAAGCCACTTCAAGGGGGAAACCTCCAATACATTACATAAATGAATAATTCTTGGATGATACAATTTACAAAACCTCCTTTATATATATAGGAGTCCATGGGGCCATAATGTAATCCTAGTGGGGCCACAATGTAATCCTAGCTGACCTAACAATAATAATTTAAGGGCAAAATAATATCAATATGGGGGTTACAATGGTACAATAATAATAATAAGGGGGTTAAAATAACAACAATAAGGGACTATACTAGTTATATAGGGACCCATTGCTTTACACTTTTGAGGATTCCCCCACTAACAAAATATTGTACATGTTGTTTTTAGGAAATTTGGTATTTTTGGAATGTCAAGGTTCTTAGGGAAACATATGGAGTTATGAACAAATAGTTATTCAACCAAATTCTATATGCAACAATTTTATGGCTTGTTCTTAGTGTAGGTTTTAACCATGTACACAAATTATTTGCAAACGAATCCTAAAAAATGGAAAATAAGAAATAGGGAGATAATAAAACATAAAACATATATATACAGAGAGTTTCCCATGGATCCCAAATCAGGACTACCAGCTTGATTTTTCATTATATTCCTTTTAGTATTACACCACATATATACATGTTAAATCATTAATAAACCGAAATCCATTTACCTTAGATTAGAACATTTAACCATAGTTCTTGATGCAGGGGCATTAGGCCCAAGACAATATTTTGTATATATATAGACTTACGGTGTCTTGTATTTTCTTGATCATGTAATTATTGAATAAATTGAGTGATTTTACTTTAAAGTAGAGAGAAAAATATTGTAACTGCCCTCGAATCATTCATGGGAATATGAAGAGATTCAATTTTAATTTCCTTAAGATATAGTTTAAAGTCAGAAAATTGGGAATATGAAGAGTTTTGAATAGTTAAAGGAATTGAGTCGATTCTGTGGTTTTTGTATAAAATAGGACCAAACGGAATAATATGGGAGACTTGCGTAGGGATGCATAGAGAGCTGCATAGAGTTATAGGGCTAGCAGAGTAGATTTTTGATGGCCATTTTATTGGAAATCTGGCCGAGTCAGTAGCTGTAAGTAAATTCATTTAATAAGAAATAATTGTTCATTATCACAGGTGCATTGTGATTTAATTTATGTGTGATAAAACCCGTGTTAAGCGCCATTGGCAGTGTGTCGATTCATTTCCAGAATCAATTGTCTGGAAATGCATTATACAAGTCTCTGAGTAGAAATTTTTGTTACTCATGTGCAGCCATAGAACCCTTTGAACTGAATTCCACATAAGCGGTTGTTGTTTTGTATTCAGTTCATGATAACTGAACTTGTTTTGAGAATAAACCTTCACTCTCTTTAGAAGCGACTCATATACAGAAGAATTGGATCCGTTGTGAGCCACGTCCTGAAATGGGAGTTGTGGATCGATTATGGGTGGCGCGAATTACATTGAGACTGCGTAAGACTCTGTGTAAAGATTTCAATACGAAAGAATTGTGCTCTTCACTTGTGAAGGATGGAGTTTGGTTATAACCGTGAGTTGAAGATGTATTGGAGCCTGGCGCAACATAACAGTCAAACATAACGAGTGGTTGAAAGAATGGAATAAGGCAAAGGTGGATGGAACCCTGAGCTAAGGGCAGCATGGAACCTTGATTTACAAGGAAAACCTGATTTGGAATCGGCGGTATTCACACTTTTTTAGAAGTGGTAAGACGTTTTCATAAAAATAATGCAATATTTCCCATTGACTGACACGTAAGCCAAGGGTGTTTTCACAAAACAATGAATGTCGCATCATTTGTGAGTGTTAACGCTTGAACAAAAAAAAAATGCGAAGCTTATTTGGGGACATCGGATCATCTGAAGCAATGCGACGTGCTATCCGCCGTTGGATGTGGATGTCCTGTTAGCACTAGGGCCCATGCTTATATATATATTGATTGGTGTTTTCCTAAATAAGGTTTTTGGTTTTAATAGAGGTATGTGTGAATATTTTACATTGGCAAAAGATTAATTATATATGTGATGGGCGCCTGGTCTTTTGTTAAAGTCGGGAATACATATGTTAATATATTTTCATGATGTGGAATAGTGAAGCAAGAGAATATAATTATAGATATGTGGTGGACCCCATCTGTGATGCGTTGATTGTGTTATATCGAAAGTTAATGAGTTCAAGTGGTTTAAGTTAATGCGTGAAAGGTTATGTGATAGGGGTTAATATATAAAGGTCGAACTAGGAGCACAATGCCGGAGTCTATGTTAATTGTTCGGTTAAACATAGGTCGGGGGTTTATTTAATATTTATAATCATTGGCTAGAGAATGTTGATGTGTGGATCAACCTAGGACTAATTGAAAGGTCAGGCACAATTTTAATTTGTATCGAATATATATTTGATAACTTATATTCGAGGTATCCACATAAGAGGGTCGGGAATTAAGGCACATTTTATGCATTTGGGTTTTATAACCTTAGAAAGAAAAGGCCTCACATTGAAAATCTAGATAGTGGGGAGTAAGTGCATAACATAAGGGACTTTAAATTAATATCTCAAATCTCAAAGATTTGAGATATTAACACTCTCATATTTATTTGTTTAAATTGCTAGCTCAGAATAAAAGAATGTTGTGAGATTTCTTGGATTGGGGATTGGTTGGGTAATGAAATTTGGATGAAATTTATACACAGCTTGAGATGTACAATGTGAAAAAATTAGGACTGTGGGTTTTACCTGGCACCATAGTGGTATCAAATCTTGAATTGAATCAGCTCTTTGAAAAGTTTATTTTGAAATGCACATGTACTGAACTGTGAGAAAGTTGGGTTTTAAATCTGTTTAACAGGATTGTAGATTTGATTGAGTATGCGGTGAATGTCTCCAGATGTGTAGAATCTGTAGTTGAAGACACGGAGTCTTGAAGATTGCAGCAAGTAGAGATGCAGTGCACGTGACAAAAGAAGCAAGATCACTCAAGGGTCTTGAGAGGTGAGTTGGTGATCCTTATTTGAACTCTGGTTTGAAGGTATTGTTTGTGGAGTGCAGAGTGCAAGAAATTCAAGAAGAAATCTCGGAAAAAGAATATATCACAGCTTTGAGAATAGTGATAAGAAGATTCCAGCAAGGGATTTTGAGTGCAGAAAGAGTGTGGCAGAACCCAGAATTTTCCCAACAGAGGTTGGATGATAGAAGAACAAAGGTGTTATTGAGATAAGTTACAGAGTGAATCCTAAAGGGAGCATAAGAGAGTGCTCAGAAGGTTTGAGTAGATTGGGGACCAGTACTTGCCAAAAGCCGGATCCAGAGGAAGGGATTGGTGAGGTAAGTTGTAGCAAGAGAGCTTGTTATTACAAAGGCTTAATGTAGCTTGTGAGTGAAGAAATAATGGAAGAGAGAATGGCTATGGATAGCCACAACAGAGATTACATAGGTTTTCAGAGAGGCCACAGTAGAAGAGTGATGGAAGATGCCAAAGAAAACGACATGAGGAAGATACTCACTGATGAAGAATATTGGAAAGAGATGGCTGAGATCAATAGGCAGCTTGATGAACTGGAGCAGATGATAGAGTAAAACTAGAGAGGTGGTTGGCTCATGAATAATAAAGTAAAGTGGCAGAGGCCACAAAGAAATAAGGAGAAGATGATAAATTCTCAGAAGAAGGAAGAAATTCTCAAAGTGATTGAGTATCTCGAGAAGGACTTGAACACTGAAGCTTCAGGTGGGACTAAGGGATCCAAGAGCCTTACATCTGAAATATTTTGTATGTTTGCAGGAAAGCCATGTGGAGATGAGCAAACTGCTGATGTTGTCACTCAGAAGGAAAATGGAGCACCTACCTATTTTGAAGATGTCCATGCATAGTTAGAGAAATATTCTTCCTTCGAACATATTGGAAGCGTAGGAGATTTAGTTTATGATATTGGCCAAAATATGGAGGTTGAACATCATGAGGAGACTAAAGAGGAGACCATTGAAGAACCTCTGAAGTACATAGAAGACTTGGGATAGCAAGAAGAGATGATGATTGATTCATCAAATGAGACCATGAGGTCTTATTTTTTTTAAACTGAAAATTTGTGTATGAATGCAGGTGTTAATGAAGACAACTCATGTGATGAGGTTTTGTTAAATTAAGCTGACTATTTCCAAGTAAAGTATGATGAGTGTCTTTCAGATGAAGAGCATAATGAATTATTGCAGTAGAAGGAATTCATTAATTCCTTATTTTATAGAAGAGATTGTTTCAATGAGGTTGGTGATGATGAGTTTGTCGTTAATGCTGATAATGAGAAATTTCTTTTCTTCAATGGCCAAATGAAGAGTGATGGACAGATAGCTGCTATTTTTGTAGAGATGGGAAATCAGAATTCTATTCTAATGAAGGCTAAGGAGATAGTGACAACAGAATATAGTGAAGATTGTGAAGATTTTTTCTCATGTGAGATGCCAAGATTGTGGCATGAATTGAGTGCTCTAGAGCAAGGGACAGAAACATAAAGAAAAGGTGTTTAGATTGTAAGGGAAAAGATGAATGAGAAGGAGAGAGTTCATTTTTATGAACTACAACAGAAAGACATCCTTGAAGAGGATGATGCAGAGGAGATACTAACTGACAGTCTCAAGAATTGTTTGAAAGGTTGGAATCAACATACTGATGTGCTAATGGAGAAGAAAGGAACTACAGGACAACATACTGACATGCTGGCAGAAGAAGGAAAGGCTCTGAGGCCTTGTGAATTTTTCCTTCACAATTGTTTGATAAATGCAAATCTTGTTAATGGTGGAGGAAGGTTGGAAGCATTCAGCAGTCCTTTGAAAAAGGAGAAGAATTATGTGGAAGATTTTAGTCCATGGAATGGAGAATTTGAGTTACAAGAGGTTATGATGAATTAGCAAGATTCTATACAAATGAGGGAACCTCAATCTCAAGATTGGGAATTGCAGCATGATAAGATATAGAGGAATAAGGCCAGGGAAAATTTCCTGAGTCTTGGGAAAGACTTAGAACTGCAGAAAGAGAAATTGGTGATTAGTCATCAATTAAGACCACTAGATCTTGTGATTTGAAATTTGACAAATTGGTTGTGTTGACAAGCATGGCAGAAAACAATCCATATTTTTGAGTTGTTTTGAAGGGTGATGGATTGTTGAAAAATGAGGAAGGTGAGGCTATCATGCCTCCTGTAAATGAACTTATTATTTCTGCAGGTGATAAAGAAGAATTGGCTTGTTCAAATAGCCAAGGGAAGATTGGAGAGAAGACTGTATGGCAGAATTTTGTGGCTGCTACAGAAGTAGAAAATCAGATTTTTACTCTGATGAAAGATGTAATCTCAGTGCTTGAAAGACTTTAGGTGATTAGCACAATCATTCAAGAAGAAGGGAGGCAATTGCTGAATATTTCCAAGGCAGAAGAAGAAGATGCTGGAACTGAGTTGCAGCATATTGAGGATGTGTTTGGCCAAGGTAGATGGCTAAAATGTTTCGATAAAACATCTAGAGAAGAGAATGGAATGGTTGAACAACAACTTGGAGTGTTGCGGGAGAAAATGTTGAAGCAACAAGCTACAGTATTGCCCTAAGAGGAGCAAGAAACTAAAATATTTCATAACTTTGATGTTTGTTTTATGACTGTAGCACTGATGGAAGGACTAAGGCATGTTTATTCCAGAAGAATAGAAAAGATGAGGATGATGACTAGCAATTCAAATACCAGTCTGAAGATTTACTGAAGACAGAGAGTAGAGAAGTTGTCATGAGTGAAAATAAAGAAAATTTTTACTATTGCAGAGAGAAAGAGGGTATGGATGATTGGGTGATTAATAGGGTAGCAGTAAAAACTGAACAAATAAAACTTCAACAAGCTAAAGCTCAGCGAATAAAAGCTAGAGCTACAGCACGAGATCAACAATTGACAGCAAGAGTAAGAACTGAAGAAATAAGAGTGCAGCAAACAGAAGTAAGAATCCAACAATCAGAGGAAATATTAGATAGAGAAATATCATTGATAAGAAAACTAATGCAGAAGATGCCTGAAAGAAGGACAACAACAAGGAAGCAGAGAAACAGTAGCAGTAAGAAGAAGACAGTCACAAATTGTGAGGGCATAGAAAGTGCAAAGATGCAGACCAAGATATGGAAGCCAGGAGGAATGCAAAAGAAGAACACTACAACAGATGACTAGTACAAAGTGTGCGATCCAGGCAGAGAAAATGAAAGCACATGATCAGGAGATCATGAATTATTTTAACCTGGGGAGTCTGATGCAAGGGCATTAGGCCCAAGACAATATTTTGTATATAGATAGACTTAGGGGGTCTTATATTTTCTTACTCATGTAATTATTGAATAAATTGAGTGATTTTAGTTTAATGTAGAGAGAAAAATATTGTAACTTCCCCCGAATCATTGGTGGGCATATGAAGAGATTCACTTTTAATTTCCTTAAGATTTAGTTTAAAGTCAGAAAATTGGGAATTTGAAGAGTTTTCAACATTTAGAGGAATTGAGTCGATTCTATGGTTTTTGTATAAAATAGGCCCAAAAGGCATAATAGGGGAGACTTGCATAGGGCTTCATAGAGAGATGCATAGAGTTATAGGGATGGAAGAGTAGATTACTGAAGGTCATTTTATTGGAAATCTAGCCGAGCCAGAAGCTGTAAGTAAATTCATTTAATGAGAAAGAATTGATCAGTATCATAGGTGCATTGTGATTTAATTTCTGTGTCATAATACCTGTGTTAAGCGCCACTAGCAGTGTGTTGATTCATTTCCAGAATCAATTGTGTGGAAATGCGTTATACAAGTCTGTGTGTGGAAATCTCTATTACTCATGCGGAACCATAGAACCCTTTGAACTAAATTCCACATAAGCGACTGTTGTTTTGTATTCGGTTCATGGTAACTGAACTTGTTTTGAGAATAAGCCTCCAATCTCTTTAGAAGCAACTTATATAGAGAATAATTAGATCCATTGTGAGCCACGTCCTGAAACCGGAGTTGTGGATTGATTATGGGTGGCGTGAATTATATTGAGACTACGTGAGACTCTGTGTAAAGAGTTCAATATGAAAGCGTTGTGCTCTTTACTTGTGAGGGACGGAGTTTGGTTATAACCGTGAGTTGAAGATGTATTGGAGCCCGTTGGAACATAGCAGTCGAACGTAACGAGTGGTTGAAAGAACGGAATAAGGAAAAGGTGGATGGAACCCTGAGCGAAGGGCAGCATGGAATCTTGACTTACAAGGAAAACCGGAGTCGGAATCAGCAGTATTCACACTTTTTTAGAAGTGGAAAGCCTTTTTCATAAAAATAATGTGATATTTCCCATTAACTGACATGTAAGCCAAGGGAAGTTTCACAAAACAACAAATGTCGTGTGATCTGTGAGCGCTAATGCTTGAACACAAAAAAATGCAAAACTCAGTTAGGGACGTCGGATCATCCAAAGCGATGCGACGTGCTATCCCTCCTTGGATGTAGATGGCTCGTTAGCGCTACGGCCCATGCTTATATATATATATTGATTGCTGTTGTCCTAACTAAGGTTTGCAGGTTTAACAGAGATAGGTGGGAATTTTTTACATTGGAAAAATATCAATTATATATGTTATGGGTGCCTGGTCTTTTGTTAATGTTAGGAATACATATGTTAATTTATTTTGGCAATGTCGAATAGTGAAGCGAGAGCATATAATTATAGATATGTGGTGGACCCCATCTGTGATGCATTGATTGTGTTATACCAAAATTTAACGAGTTCAAGTGGTTTAAGTTGGTGCGTGAAAGGTTATGTGATAGGGGTTAATGTATAAAGGTCGAACTAGGAGCACAATGCCGAAGTCTATGTTATTGGTTGGGTTAAACCTAGGCCGAGGGTTTATTTAATGTTTATAATCATTAGCTGGAGAATGTTGATGTGTGGTTCAACCTAGGACTAATTGAAAGGTTAGGCACAGTTGTAATTTATATCGAATATATATTCGAGGTCTCTGCATAAGAGGGTCGAGAATTAAGGCACATTTTATGCATTTGGGTTTTATAACCTTAGAAATAAAAGCCCTCATATTGAAACTCTGGATAGTGGAGAGTAAGTGCATAACATAAGAGACTTGAAATTAATATCTCAAATCTCAAAGATTTGAGATATTAACCCTTTCAGATTTATTTGTTTAAATTTCCAGCTCAGAATAAAAGAATGTTGTGAGATTGCCGAGATTGGGGATTGGTTGGGAAATAAAATTTGGATGAAATTTATATACATCTTGAGATGTAGAATGTGAATAAACGGGGACTATGGGTTTTACTTGGCACCATAGTGGTATCAGAACTCAAATTGAATTAGTTCTTTGAAAATTTTATTTTGAAATGCACATGTACTGAACCGTGAGAAAGTTGGGTTTTAAATCTATTTAACAGGATTGCAGATTTGATTCAGTATGCAATGAAGGTCTCCAGATGTGCAGAATCTAGATTTGAAGACATAGAGTCTTGAAGATTGCAGTAGGTAGAGATGCAGTACAGGTGAGAAAAAAGCAAGATCACTCAGGGGTCCTTGAGAGTTGAGTTGGTGAGCCTTATTTAAACTCTGGGTTGAAGGTATTGTTTGCAGAGTGAAAATTACAATCAATTGAGGAAGAGATCTCAGCAAAAGAACAGATCACAGCTTTGAGAGCAGTGATAAGAAGAGTTCAGTGAGGGATTCTGAGTGCAGAAAGAGTGTGGCAAAACCTGAAATATTCCCAACATAGGTTGGATGACAGAAGAATAGAGGTTTTCTTGAGAGAAGTTACAAAGTGAAGCCTAGAGGGAGCATAAGAGAGTTCTCAGAAGTTTCTAGCAGATATGGGACCAGTACTTGCCAAAAGCCAGATCCAAAGGGAGGGATTGGTGAGGTAAGTTGTAGCAAGAGAGCTTGTTATTGCAAAGGCTTAGTGCAGCTTGTGAGTGAAGAACACATGGAAGAGAGAATGGCTATTGATAGCCACAACAGAGGTTGCAGATATGCTAAGAGAGGCAATAACATAAGAGTGAGGGAAGATGCCAAAGAAAATGGCATGAGGAAGAGACTCATTGATGAAGAATATTGGAAAGAGATGGCTGAGATCAATAAGCATCTTGATGAACTAGATAGGATGATAGAGGAAAACTAGAGAGGTGGTTGGCTCATGAAGAATAAGGTAAAGTGGTAGAGGCCACAAAGGAAGAAGGAGCAGATGATAAATTCTCAGAAGAAGGAAGAAATGCTCAGACTGATTGAGTATCTCGAGAAGGACTTGAAGACTAAAGCTTCAAGTGGGACCAAGGGGTCTAAGAGCCTTACATCTGAAATATTTTGTATGTTTGCAAGAAAGCCATGTGGAGTTGAGAAAACTTCTAATGTTGTCACCGAGAAGAAAAATGGAGCAACTACCTGTTTTGAAGATTTCCATGCACAGTTAGAGAAATATTGTTATTTCCAACATATTGGAAGTAGAGGAGATTTAGTTTATGATATTGGCCAAAAGCTGGAGGTTGAACAACGTGAGGACACTAAGGAGGAGACCATTGAACAACCTCTAAAGTACATTGAAGACTTGAGATAGCAAGAAGAGTTGATGATTGATTCATAAAATGAGACCATGAGGTCTTATGTTTTTAAAATTGACAAGTTTTGTATGAATGTAGGTGTTAATGAAGACAACTCATGTGATGAGGCTATGTTAAATGAAGTTGATTGTTGCCAAATAAAGTATGATGAGTATCTTTCAGATGAAGAGCAGAATGAATTACCGCAGCAGAAGGAATTCATTAGTTCCTTATTTTATAGAAGATATTGTTTCAATGAGGTTGGTGATGATGAGTTTGTCCTTAATGTTGATAATGACAAATTTCTTTTGTTAAATGGCCAAACGAAGAGTGATGGAAAAATAGCTGAATTTTCTACATAGATGGGAAATCAGAATTTTATTCTGATGAAGGCCAAGGAGATAGTGACAGCAGAAGATAGTGAAGATTGTGAAGATGTTTTCTCAGGTGAGATGCCAAGATTGTGGCATGAATTGAGTGCTCTAGAGCAAGGGATAGCAACAAAAAGTAAAGGTGTTCAGATTGTAAGGGAAAAGATTAATGAGAAGGAGAGAGTTCATTTTTATGAACTACACTACAAAGACATCCTTGAAGACGATGATGCAGCGGAGAGACTAACTGACAGTCTCAAGAATTTTTTGAAAGATTGGGATCAGTATACTGTTGTGCTGATGGAGAAGAAAGGAACTGCAGGACAACATACTGACATGCTGGTAGAAGAAGGAAAGGCTCTCAGGCCTTGTGAATTTTGTCTTGATAATTGTTTGATAAATGTAAATCCTGTTAATGGTGGAGGAAGGTTGGTAGCATTGAGTAGTCCTTTGAAAAAGGAGAAGAATTCTGTGGAAGATTTTAGTCCATGGAATGGAGAATTTGAGTTGCAGGAGGTTATGATGAATCAACAGGATTCTATAAAAAGGAGGGAACCTCAATCTCAATATTGGGGATTGTGGCATGAGAAGATAAAGAGGAATAAGGCTAGGGAAGATTTTCTGAGTCTTGGGAAAGACTTAGAACTGCAAAAAGAGAAATTGGTGATTGAGTCATCAATTAAGACCACTAGGTCTTGTGATTTGAAATTTGACAAACTAGTTGTGTTGACAAGCATGGGAGAAAACAATGCATATTTTGGAGTTGTTTTGAAGGGTGATGGATTGTTTCAAAAGGAGGAAGGTGAGGCCCTCATGCCTCCTATAAATTAACTTATTATTTCTGTAGGTGACAAAGAAGAATTGGCTTGTTGGGATAGCCAAGGGAAGATTGTAGAGAAAACCATGGACGTGTCTTCCCACCGAAAAATAGGGTTCAAGAACCCCAAACACAAGGAGTTGTCACCCCCCCATGACCCCCTTGTTTTTCCTCGCGCAACATACAAGGGATGTTATTGCCCCCCCCTAATGCCCCCCATGTGCAACTAATCTTGGCAATAGTATAACACATACCCAACATTATCCCACTTCTTTTTTTGTTTCCGTAAGGGGCCACATGAGGTCTTAGTCATTAGTCTAGCTCTACAACACCCATTATTTCTCTACACCAAGAGAAATTCTGAGTGCTCACATACTTTGTCAATGCATCTGCAACATTGTTCAAAGTGTCCACCTTTACCCACAACACCCTTTTATCCTCAACCATATCTCTCACAAAGTGATATTTTTTTTTTCTAAATAAGACTAGATTCTATTACTGGAAAATATGGTACATACAGAGGTGTGCCTTCATAGGCATGAAGAGTTCAGCACAATATCAAAAATAGCGCTGCCCACAAGGGGAAACTGACCCGATAAAAGTTTAATTGCTGCCTCTAAAAAGGAAACCAGCATTGAGCAAAAAACCATAGGACTGTAGCAGTACAAACTAGCATTAAACATCAACATACGACTGTAAGAGTGCTTTGACAAGCCCGCAGGCTAGGATTTCTGAGAACACCATCTAGACAGAAAATCTGACCTGAAAGACAAAAAATAACTGAGATTCCTAGATACCATAGTCGTCAAAGGGGGGTTCTTCTTCAATTCTGCATCTGTAGCTGTCATCATCATTGTCCGGAGTGGGATTTGCTGCCGTGCCTACTTCGTGCTACTCCATTGGCGTGCCTTTGACACTGGAACTGCCATCGCCATGTCTGCCTCCCTCAGCTTCAAGTGAGCGGTTCTGCGCACCAGTTTGGATAGCCTGGTCCGACCAAGGGGTGCGATGCTGAATTCCTGGATGCGCAGGAGGCAATGTTATCGAGCTGAATTGAGGGAGTTCTTTGAACGTAACAGAAATCGTCACCACCACCATAGGCTGGGAAGTAAGGAAGGGGAAATGAAACAAGGCCGTGGAAGGGTTGACCAAGTGGGCAGACTCAGCGCTGCGAGGGTCAGAGGGAGGCTGAGGGACATTGGCGTCACGCAGAGGAAAGGGCGGGTGATGAACAGGCGAGGAGGGGCCATGAGCTGGTCTGTCCCTGTTAGAAGCGCGGGGAGAGGCACCAAGGGGGGAGTTAGAAGCCGAGGAATTCGAAAGGCTGGAGGGGGAGCGACACCTAGAGGAGGGCCTGGCTTGAGTGCTGCCTCTACGGCATTTGAGCCTGTGCCGAAGCCGAGGCATCTTCTCGCCTGGAGAGCGCAAACAAGTCGGTGAGAGTTGCAGAGTGACAGGCGGTATAGACTGAGGCGGGCCTGCAAGAAGCAAGGGGAAAAACGGGCTTTGAGAGTGATGAAAGCCAGGAATAAACTCCACGCAGCAATAGAGATTACACTGCCTTCCTAGTGCAGTGCGGGAGCTGGAGAGCTTGGCTTCCGGAGGACAGCCAGAGCAGAGCGGAGCAATGAAACTATGCATGGTGACGAGCCAAATAAATTGCAGAGCCCAGCAGTGAAGCATCGAGAAGGTGAAAATGCGCCTGTAGCTGGAGGATGGCGTCGAATTATGGATGCAGCCTCGTCTTCCCCACCGGCTTGAATGCCAAGTTGGTGACGAGCTGTGTTATAAATGCTACCAGTGCGATTTGAATGCAGGTGGCCGGTGGCCATGTGGCCTTGCCACGCGCCAGCCTAACCACCAATCTTCCCCGTATCAAATGGAGGCACCCACATCCGAGGCTCTCACAAAGTGATATTAAACATCAATGTGCTTTGTATTTGAATGATAAGCAGGGTTCCTAGCCAAGAAAATGGCACATTGGTTATCACAATATATCCTTATAGCTCGTTGCACCAACCCCATACTAGAACACAAAATCTCCAAGAAAAATTATTTGTGACTGCCATGTATTATGCCTCTGTAGTTGAAAGAGCCACTATAGACTTTATTTTACACATCCAACTGAATTCACCTCCAAATAGGCTAAACACATACCCACTAGTAGATCTTCTTTGGTCCAGATCTCTAGCCAAATCAACATAAAAAAAAACCATGGATGTCCAAAAATCTGTCCAATCCTCGTCTTCTTTGGTAGCACAGAACATAATCAGTAGTGCCACGTAAATATCTGAAAACCCGCTTCACTAATGTCTAATGCTCCTTCCCTAGTTTTGGTATAAACCTACTCAATCCTCCCACTGCATGTCCAATGTGTGGTCTAGTATAGAACATTTCATACACCAGACTACCCACTGCACTTGCATATGGAACATGGTACATATCCTCCTCTTCTTCTTGTGTCTTGGGACACTATTCTGTAGATCATTTTAAACCTACAGGAATAGGAACCTTCACCGGTTTACTATCCTGCATATTGAACCTTTGCAATATTGTCTTCACATACTTCCTCTAGTTTAACCAAACCTTCCTCTTTTCCCGATCTCTCTTAATTTCCATGCCCAAAATATAGTTTGCAGCACCACAATCCTTCATGTCGAATTTGGAGAAAAATTGGGCCTTCAAATCTTGGATAATTTCTTTTTCATTTCCAATTAGCAACATATCATCCACATACAAGACCAAATAAATAACATGCTCATCAATTAATTTAAAATATACACAATGATCATCTTTGCTTTTGGTGAATCCAAGTACCCGTATATAGGTATCAAATTTATGATACCACATCCTTGGTGATTGTCTTAACCCATACAGAGACTTTATTAACTTGCGTACAAATTATTTCTTACCCTTCACGATAAAGCCATTACATTGCTTCATGTAGATCTCCTCTTCCAAATCCCCGTGAAGAAATGTTGTTTTCACATCCATCTTTTCTACCTCAAAATCAGAGGAACAACCACAGACAAAAGTAATATAATAGAAGAAACTTTGGCAACAAGAGAAAAAATATCACCACAATCAATTCCCAACACCTCGAAATAAACTTTTTTTTGCAATCGAGATTTGAATTTCTCCACCTTGCCTGCTATATTGATCTTCTTCTTAAACATCCATTTTCTCCTGATGGAATTGCTTTCAGCCAGTAACTCCACCAGATCCCATGCCTCATTTTTGTGCAAGGGTTCCATTTCATCAACCATGGCCTCCTTCTATAGTTTTCCATCCTTTGAATCCACTGCCTCCCTCATAGTTATGGTATCATCATCAGTTATAGTTAAAGAAAAAATTGAACATAAATAAAATGGACTATACCTTTCTGGTTGCCTTCTTTCCTGAACTGATCTTCTAGCAACTAGATTTTGTGGCTCTTCCTCTTCTAAATATTCTTCTGTTGTAGAGTCTGATTCATCCTCCTTTAGCTCAAACTCTATCTTCTAAGGTCCCTTTGGTAGGACTTCATGTTTAACAACATTTTTCACCTCTTTAAACACCAAAGCTTGTAACCTTTTAAAACATCCTTATACCCAATAAAAATGCATCTTTTAGATTTATTATCCAACTTGGTCATTTTCTCTATTGGAACATGTACATATGCATCACATCCAAATACCCTCACGTGCGTGTGACTAGTCATGGAAAGAATATAACCCATACGCAGCTCTTATAATTAACATATGCCTGCACCAATTCGGGGTTTGTAAAGATTAACAAAATTTGAGGGAAAAAATAAAGATGATTTTTGTCCAAAATGATGTTTTAATACCTCCTTAAGTTTTGGAATAAAACTAGGTCATACTAATAAATTTTCATAAAATAATGAGTAAATCAACTCCAGATTTGTATAGTTTTCAAACTACCAAATTTCTCCTTGATTTAAGTTCATATGAGGGCGAATCTCAAAATTCAGAAACACTATTATTGTTGAAAATATGGAAAATTAGAATCCCTCTGAACAATTTTAGAAAATTTATCATGTTTTGCGGCATCATAAGGTTTCTTTGAGCTACTTGTATACAAAACATAATGTTTTCCACAATTCTAGGGTAATGCCCAAAATGAAAAATTATATAGTAGATTTTGATTTTTATGATTGGATGATGACTGAACCAGATTTCCATTGATGGAAAATTGTTATAATATTTTATCATTTTGTTTTATTTTGTTTGACTTGTTAAATTTCTATTATGTAAGTATAAAAAATATAAATGGCCAAGCCATGGACATGTGTCAAGAGAAAGATACTATTTGGATCATTCTGCTCATTTAGACTATGATACAACTCCCTTCTGGGTGTTATTTTTTGTTCTCCTACTCTGCAATGTAAAAGGACTAATTGTCTTCTTTAATACGAGCATTCTACTAGGTTGTATGCTTCATTGTTTATTCATTTGAGTGTTATTTGTGTTAACCATTAACAGGAGGAACATGTGCAAGTTGGCATGGACTCCAACCTAGCTTGTTACCCTTCATTGTATTTATTTGTTAGAATAATTTTTATATATTCTTTCATCATCTGATTTGGTGTGCTAATTTGTATTCTTTTATTGATATATGGTGATTTATTACATGCCAACAATAATAATATAAGTCGCATACTCTACCATTATTATTTTTAATATTTAATTTACATAAATTGATTTCAAGATTGAATGCTTGAATTGATGGTAAGTTGCAGCATTAAATTTGATTGTAAATGCTACTTGTGAACCACCTCAGGGCTCCCTTATGTGTACCATGATGAACTAGTAATAGAAATTGCATTATAGATAGCATGATGCAAAAGAATTGGTGATTTGTAACTTGGATTGTGTTCAAACCATGAATATTTGAAGTCTATTGCAATAATTCCATCATCTCTTAGATTCTTGGATGAATTTCAACAAATATATTATGACTTTGGCATGTTTGGAGCTTTATTTTTAGATCTATTTTTATTTTAAAACACCACAATTCTTGATTCGTTTGGATTATGCATGACTACATATATTATTTTATATAATTTAAAATCCAAAGAAGGTTTGATCCTTGAAGTACGCACTTGAATTAAGTCACACTTTCATTTTAGGAATCAGTTATAAACAGACCAATTGCATGATTGATGACAATGCCTTTTTATTATAAATCACTTTGTATTTTATCCATATTTGTTTCAAAAGGAGTGTATGTATAATTTCAATCCTTGTACAAAAATTTAATAAATATAAATGTCTATTATGACTTTTGAGATTTATTTACTTCATGTTGTGAAGTTTAATACAAAGATTTACATTGAAGTGGAAATCTGACTTATCCTTCAACCTTTGAATGTTTACCAATTTTATGTTTGCGCCAAAAGTGCATGCAGAAGACAAACCTCATCTTTGAACAAGAATTATTATTCTTCAAAACTTGTATACCATTATGTTAAATTAATTGTGCAATGTGATCACATAACGGTATCTTCTATTATAATATAATTTTGTGGATGTCAGCTATCATGATGCATTTCGAGATCTCGTGTTCTTCTACTAGAGACAATTTCCTATAACATAACTCTCATATTTAAATTAAACCCTATTTTAGTACATGCACATGTTTCAACAAGAGATACATCTTATATGTAATTTTGAGTTGAAATTTGTATTTAGTTTAATGTAAAGAAGATCTAAGAGCATGTTTTTATTTACACATTAAATATTAGCATAGACTATAATTGTCATAAGACTTGGTTGTTGATATTTGTTGTCCTTTTACTTATATGGGGAGTGAAATAAAGCCATAATTAAGAATTCCATTACCTAAGTTTGATCTTTAATTGTCAATATTTAAGGTATTTTTCTCCACTTGTTAATAATTTAGGTTTTCTTACAATGGTTCATATCTCCATGATTGATGCTTGCAAAAATAAGGGTTTTCATTTTCCTTGAATTATTTGGAGTGCATGAATAGAACATAGAGTTTTTTCTAGTGAAAGTACTCAAGGTGTGAGTATATTCTAGGGAAATTGGGGTTTCTTTTTGCAGCTTGCTAAAGTGTCCCTTTCGCATTTCTAGTGATATGTCTAGAATTCCACGGACTGTTGATTGACATTAAATGTTTTTCCATAAACATACCTTATATTTTTGGTCATCAAGGTACTCCAAGTACAATCTATAGAGTTTGAAAATATTTCTTGAAGTTTAATACTCATAGAATCATTCGATCAAAGGTTAATAATGAGAACATGTCATTGAATGTGAGAAGCCTAGCATTAACACATACAATCCTAAAGGCACTAAAAATGGATTCTAAATCAACTTCCTAGATAATGAAATGAAGTGGATACGAAGAAATTCATTGTAGGAGGGCCTAGGACATGAAACTTATGTCAAGAATTGATGAACTATTTGCAGGGACTGGCTCACGGATGGTCAATGATATTGAAGGCTAAAAATTGCAAGGTAATTTAAAGTGAGGTTGGATTTATATTAAACATATCAATGACACAACACTTAGAATTGATAGAATTTGGACCAATGATCATACCTAGAACGAGCTATATACTTTCAAAATTTTCCCATTAACATGCAAAGAATCTATTTTTCCTGATAGATCTTGCAATAAGAATGTCCATGGGCCTATTTCTTCAATTATTTGAAATGGACCTAGCGAAAGCTTTTGAAACTTCGTGTGTTTACCTTTTTCCTCATGCGCTTTGTCCCATTTCAATACCAGATCACCAATTTGAATTTTTTTTTGGAGTAATAGAAGTTGAATCAAATGAGGCTTTTAATATCTATTGATGATGTTCATGAGTGTGTTTAGGGTAAAAATACGAAGTTGGGTTACACTTTTGTGAGGATTAGGGGTGGAAAAATAATTTTCTCAACAACTCAGCCGAACTTTCTAAATTAGTTCGATCGAACTCATTTTGTCATTTACATTGATGGCATAATGACGGCATGGGCAAAAATATTTTTCGCCAGAGATGGGATAACCAACAAAAAAAAATTGTCCAAACTTCTAAAATAGTTTGGCCGAACTTGTTCTTATAAATATATCGGCCTGCAAACCTTAATAGGTTTTGGTGTATTACCATTGTCTATTTCTATCACATCTTTGAGATGTTTCTCTATTGCAGTGTTTCTCTGCTATGAGGTGTTGCTATGTTGCTCTGTGATGAGGTGAGGTGTTGCTATGTTGCGCCGCGAGGACAAGGTGCAGTGTTTCTCTGTTTCTTTGTCTCGGGTCTTTCCATCTCACGTATATTTGTCTCACATCTGTGAGGTGTTTCTCTATTGCATTGTTTCTCTGTTGTGAGGTCTTTCTTTGTTTCTTTGTGACTAAGTGAGGTGTTACTATGTCATACGACGACGAGGAGGTGAGGTGTTACTCTGTTTTTTTGTAATTTTTTTATTGATTTTTTTTTGTTTGATTTTAATTTTAATTTTTTTTGTTTGTAGGGAATTTGGTCTGCATCCTGCACGATTTCTTTAGCAATCTCCCGACTCATCTTCTCATTGCAATTTCATCCTCTTGTCATCTATGAATTTCTAGGTATGCTATCCTATGTCATTGAATTTAAAGTTTTATGAAGGTTAAACATTTAACAAGAAATTAGATTTATAGTACATAGAAAACTCTAATTTCAAATTTTCATTTCAGATATGTCAGAATAAGGACTAAAATTTGACATTATAAATTTGTGAGCTATTCTCATAATCGTAGAGAGTAGTATTTTCTAGTTTAAAAGAAATATTTCTAAAAAATTTTCACTCCAAACTTGCCAAATAAGAATTTTGTTATGCCAAATCCACTCTCTAAATTCCTGATATTAGGTTGTCACTGTCACTATGTTAATTCTTTCCAAACACCAGATATTAGGTTGTCACTATCACTATGTTAATTCTCTCCAAATGACTGATACTAGGTTGTCACTGTCACTATGTTAATGCTGTCAGTGTGTCACTATCACTATGTTAATATTCCAATTTGGTTTTGAACCTTCCCTAGGTGATTACAGGATCTATGGCCTACTCTGATCATTATAATATACACATAACCTAGTGACTAAATTATATATTAGCGAAGGTCTCATGCACTGTGCAGTTTGAACTATCACATGCATGTCTGAGAGTCTGTGACATGCTAGAATTAAATCTATGACAAAAAATTTGACAATATAATTATTGGCGTATATAAATTTTATGTTTCATTTTTTGTTGAACTGTGTGATTTGTCACTTTGGCTTGGAGGGTTCATGCCTTTCCAGCCCTTTGGAGGTTGCAAGTTTGTATAGCATGGATGTCGTGAGCCATTACGATTTGTATAGCATGGCTATTGTGGGCCCTAAGAATTGGTTTCGCATTTGAATTTTTTTTTCATTATAATTTTTGTTCATAAATTAGAATTAGGTGAGCTACATCCATTTCCCTTAGAAATGGCTAACTAGTGTTGTCATTTCTTCCACTAAAAATTAGAATTTTGCAAGCAGAGAAAAAATATCTTCCTGTGAAATAAAAATTGAAAAATCACTATTTAGATATCTATTTTCATTTCTTCCACTGAAATTTTCCATGGCCAGTTGCACCTCCATATGGTTCCTTTTCATTACCTATTGAATACTTTACTTTATAATTTGTACCTGTTATCTCTGCCACATACCATCGATCCGCCTCCATCTAAGTAGACTTTTATTGAGTTCACTTATTTCAATTACAAAATACCAACAACCTTTTCATTGGAATTTTTTTTTTTATTATTATTATTTTTTAATATAATATTAGTCCACTTAAAATTTGTAGTGCATCAGAAGAGACAAAATATACAACCTTCCTAAATTGAAGGTCTCACTCTTTCATCATTAGGATAACCATTTGTCACTTGTCTAGACTTTTATTATTTCCTAACAAAAAATTTTGTTTTGATAATAGTTATATATATTTTTTTAGGAAACAATAATTATAAATTTTTGTTTGAAAAATATATTAATAATGAAGGCTGAACCTAGCTATATTCTTCAACATCTAAGAGACACAATTATATTGTGATATTTTCCCTTCTTTCCAACTTAGTCCATCCTTCTAGAAAAATCCCTTTTAATGAAGCAAATATATCCATAGTAATCCACAGATATTTTTTCACCAACAACTATTCTATTTCGGACTTATATATCTCAAAACTATGCTCATTGAATTTATGCATCTATATCTTTCAACTACTCAAATATTTTATTTCAGCATAGGAATCAATTCGATATATCTCCCATTTTAATGGGGTCTATCACATTTCGAGAAAAACACATTAGCCATAAAAGTTTCCAATCGAAACCAAAAGTAATTTGATACAAAACATAGGTTTTAACCTTATATAGTTAATTTCTTCAAATAGATTCTTAATAAAGTGAAAAATATTCAATGTAAAGCACATGCATTAACATATAATTGTGATATTTTCCCTTCTTTCCAACTTATTCCATCCTTCTAGAAGAATCCCTTTTAATGAATCAAATATATCCATAGTGATCTACTCATATTTGTTCACCAAAAACTATTCCATTTTGGACTTATATATCTCAAAACTATGCTCATTGAATTTATGCGTCTATATCTTTAAATTACTCAACTATTTTATTACACCATGGGAATCATTTTGATATATCTCCCATTTTAATGGGGTCTATCACATTTCGAAAAAAACACATTAGCCATAAAGTTTCCCATTGAAACTAAAACTGATTTGATACAAAACATAGGCTTTAACCTTATATAGTTAATTGTTTCAAATAGATTCTCAATAAAATGAAAAATATTCAATGTGAAACACATGCATTAACATATAATTGTGATATTTTCCCTTCTTTACAACTTAATGGAAATCCTTCTAGAAAAATCCCTTTTTATGAAGTAGATATATCCATAGTGATCCACTGATATTTTTTCACAAAAAACTATTCCATTTTGGACTTATATATCTCAAAACTATGCTCATTGAATTTATGCATGTATATCTTTAAAGTATTCAACTATTTTATTTCACCAGAGGAATCAATTCGATATATCTCCCATTTTACTGGGGTCTATCACATTTCAAGGAAAAAACATTAGGCATAAAATTTTCCCATTGAACCAAAAGTAATTTGGTACAAAACATAGGTTTTAACCGTATATAGTTGATTGTTTCAAATAGATTCTTAATAAAATGAAAAATATTCAATTTAAAACACATCCGTTAACATATAATTGTGATATTTTCCCTTCTTTCCAACTTGGTCCATCCTTCTAGAAAAATCCGTTTTAAATGAAGCAGATATATCCATAGTGATCCACTAATATTTGTTCACCAACACCTATTCCATTTTGGACTCAGATATCTGAAAAATATGCTAATTGAATTTATGCATCTATATCTTTAAACTAATCAACTATTTTATTACACCATATGAATAATTTCGATATATATCCCATGTTAATGGGGTTTATCACATTTCAAGAAAAGAAAATTAGCCATAAAGTTTCCCATTGTAACCAAAAGTAATTTGATACAAAACATTGGTTTTAACCTTATATATATTTAATTGTTTCGAATATATTCTTAATAAAATGAAAAATATCCAATGTAAAAGACATGCATTAACATATAATTGTGATATTTCCCCTTCTTTCCAACTTAGTTCATCCTTCTAGAAAAATCTATTTTACTGAAACAAATATATCCATAGTGATTCAATAATATTTGTTCACCAACAACTATTCCATTTTGAACTTATATATCTCAAAAATATGCTCATTGAATTTCTGCATCTATATCTTTAAACTATTCAACTCTTTTATTACACCATATGAATCATTTCGATATATGTCCCCTTTTAATGGTGTCTATCACATTTCGAGAAAAAATATTAGCCATAAAAGTTTCCCATTGAAACCAAAAGTAATTTGATACAAAACGTAGGTTTTAACCTTATATAGTTAATTGTTTCAAGTAGTTTCTTAATAAAATGAAAAATGTGCAATGTAAAACAAATGCACTAACATATAATTGTGATATTTTCCCTTCTTTCCAACTTGGTCAATCCTTCTAGAAAACTCCCTTTTAATGAAGCAGATATATCCATAGTGATCCACTGGTATTTGTTCACCAACAACTATTCCATTTTGGACTTATATATCTCAAAACTATGCTCATTGAATTTATGCAACTATATCTTTAAACTAGTCAACTATTTTATTACACCATAGGAATCATTTCGATATATCTCCCATTTTAATGGGTTATATCACATTTCGAGAAAAACACATTAGACATAATAGTTTCCATTGAAACTAAACGTAATTTGATACAAAAAATAGGTTTTAATATTATATAGTTAATTTTTTCAAATAGATTCTTAATAAAATGAAAACTATTCAGTGTGAAACATATGCATTAACATATAATTTTCTTGAGAAACCCAAAATGAGAAGATCATTTTTTTTATTACTATGTTGATTTTTAGACCATCTGACACACACACACACACACACACATATGTATGCATGTATATATGTATGTATCCCACGAAAATTATAAAACACCAATCCATTACATTGGATCAGATAAAATTTTAGTTCTTTAACTGAAACTATAGAACCATGGGGTAAACTACCATGCACTAGAAAAATGCTAACAGAAAAAAACCATGTGATGAAAACCATCATAAAGGGAGAATTGTTTTTTCCAAAAAACATTTTTTTGCGGCACTACCCCTGAACACCTATGTGTGGGGAATTTTTCATCTATATTAAACCCTAAAGTGTAGGTCATTTCCTCCCATTTTATTCCCACCACTATGCTTAGAAAAATATATAGCGCATGGGGGTATTCACATAAAGAATATAACACATACCAAACATCTAATAATTCTCCTTAATGTGACCATCAATGTTTCAATGGCTAGAATTATTTCTACTACCCTTGCATGGATGTGTAGTGGTTATTTTATTCTTATATTCCTATTTCCAGTTCTTATTCCCCTCATTCAAAGCCTTTTGGTGCTATTTTTTGTTCAAACGACCTAAGTACCATTTATTTTGGCATATGGTTTCTAGATAATGTGCCTATACACATTGCTCATACATTATCCTTGGCTTGGAAAGAATCACTTGTTTTTGTAGATGGTTATATAAACCCCACATATACTTAAGGAGTACATTTGGGTTCTTGGGAAAGATATCCAATAATATGACCATATTTTTGAACTTTGTACACTCTTATACACCCTTATGTCTACCTAAAGTAGTGTGAGTGATTCCACGGGTCCTCTACACACTTCATAGGGTGTAATTGGGACAGGCACTATGAACTTCTACAAGTTCTATAGGAAAAGTCTGTTATAGGCAGAGTCTGTAAAGGGCCAAGTAGCCTCTATATCTCATTTTTTATGAAAGGTGACATACCCAGTAAATGCCCCTACGGTCAGTCTCTGGAATATATCTAAATATAAGTTCTTCATTTTATTATCCATAAACCACAACCACTTTAAGGAAAATCATGTACATGTGTCATTTCTCCCATTCATTCGTCTTTTCTACCATAAACTATTAAGGAATAATTTAAAGCATGTGTCATTGGTTTTCTCCCATTCATGTGTCATTTCTCCCATAAACTATTAAGGAATAATTTAAAGCATGTGTCATTGGCTTTCTCCCATTAAATTTAAAGCATGTTTCATTTCTCACGGCTTACTCCCAATAATTCAACGCAAACTTTGATGCCTAAAAGCTGAAAGTAGCTTAACTTCCATAGGAAAGGAGCCCCTAAACTTAAATGGAGTAAAATGTAAAATGTTAAAATTGGAGTTCTTTATGATGTAATGGATCTTAACAATATAGATTGACATGGTTGTATTGAACTTACATAGGATAGTATCCCCCAAACTCAAGGTGAGTAAAATGTAAAATGTTAAAAGTGGAGTGTTTTATGATGTAATGGATCTTAATAATCTAAATTGACATGGTTGTATTTTATTAATGTACCTAAATTTACACCTTTTATGTCGCTTTATTATTTTAAAATTTTAAAAGTGGATTCTTTTAGGATGTAATGGATATAAATAATATATATTGTGTTAAATATGATGTAATGGATCTTGATAATATATATTGACAAGGATGTATTTTATTAATGTACCTAAATTTACGCCCTCCATGTTGCTTTATTCTTGTAAAATATTAAAAGTGGAGTGTATTAATGTACCTAAATTAACACCATCTATGTTGATTTATCGTTTTAAAATGTTGAAAGTTGACGCAACCAGGGAAAATTTTAGGGGCTAATATTCGTAGGTGGGCTAAGTTTCAATGCTTTTTCCAAAAAAAAGAATCTCCAATTTCCATTTTTTGCTAAAATGATTTGCCTAAATTTTATAATACACCAATATTTTACCTTAATAATCGCCAAAATATTATATTAACTAATATAAAATCATTGAAAATCTAAATATTTCTACAATGATATAGCCAAAAATTTTACAATTTTCATATTAGGGACTAGTAAGATTCGCCAAGGTTTCTAAACTTTAAGATAAACTTCCATCCTTAAAATTATCCTTGGATGTAGCCAAAGCTGAGTTTACACACTAAATTCATTCTCAATGAAAATCTTATGTAAACTAATCTTATTAACCTCAAAACAGAGGCTTCTCCACATGCGGAAGCTTTTTCTCATTATCATGCAATTGGACATTTCGTCTTTAATTATCATAGTTATAAATACCAACTGGTAAATTATTTAATTTGAAATTAAATTCCTTTATCAAACATATAATATAAACCAACTTTAAACCCCCCTTAGATAAAGTCTCCAGTCTTTATCGGTCGATTTCCTTACTTCAAAACTATGGTTAAAACACATATTACCACTCCTGAATCATATCTGCTTTATGATTTTCTTTCTATGGTTAAAACCTCGAATAAAAATGTTAACATATAAATTTGGACCCATGCTTTCCATTTAACCATAGGTTTAAAACTTAAACGCTACCATATGTATCTGCCCAATTAAGTTACCGAATTGAATAAAATATCATCATGGCTATATCGTATGTGGATGCCATTTAAAACATACATTTTCCACTGTTGAATTTTAATGCTCATGCGTCTAATAGAAATAAAAATTAAAATTACCTGCCATTAAACATTTCCTATCCCATACGAAATGACTCGTTTTTAAATGCAACGTGGAAACCTATGAATGCTATCGCACTCACTCTAGGATTTACCACTTACCAGATTTGTGTCATGTGAAAACCACATACTAGTTTTCGAAACCATCTTCATTGTTTCATTATGCCTTTGAGTCACAATACTGTATTCAACTCTTCAATGCAGTTCCACTGCATACTTAGTGAAGCGCTCAACCCATCGACTGATATTCACCGAATTTCGTTTTCTCAAAGTTCTGTTACACCATTTCTTATGATTCTTCTTTCTTTCTACCCATAAAGCAACCCAACAATAATACCTATTGATGTTGTGGCTCCCCAGTATATACTCGCCTTTCTCCTTGCTAATTCAAACCATTTCGAAAGATCTTATAACAAATAATTGAAGCCCCGAAAGAGAAAACAAGATATTTGAGATCAGATCTAATTTTTTAGATAAACTGTCTGAGAAATGCGTAATAAACATAGAAATAATCCTTACATGGGTTGAACTTTGTTTTACTAGAATTTCATTTGAATAGTACCTTTCACTAGCTACTCCAGGTTGCCTCCACTTTAGCTCTCGGAAAATTTTAATTTGAAGCTTATTTTGTATTCTCCTTGCCTCTGCGCAATGTGAATTGACAACAAATTTAGGGTCGAGTTCTTTGTTTTAGAGGCATCGATCCATCCTGTGATCGACACTCAATATTGGATTAATAAATCCATCTAGAATTCAATCACAAATTGAATCTTCAATTTCTTAAAATACACAGTATCCAATAACAGAATTCCTTTGATTTTATCCAATCTCATGCACACATATTGATTATGCTAAACTCTAATTTTTGCACGAGTTATAAAATAAATCAATCAACACATAATCCTTTATGGTAGAATCGAATTTTCTATATATATATATATATATACAACCTAACAATTACAAATATTTCTTCTTCTCTCGCCTAATATTCCAATCAGTGACATTTCTATCAAATTTTCCCATAGGCTTACAACAACAAATCTCTTTCTGTCTAAACCATGAATCTCTATCCTTCTTCTATGCCTTGTGGCCTATAATTTATACAAGTGGACTCTAAAACCAGTTCTGGTTTAAATCCTTAACTTACTCAAAAAATTCCTAAGAATATTCTTAGTCCCAAAATCTGTCCTTTATCCCTAAAAATCCTTTCAAACCCATAAAATCATGAAACCAATTCTAAATTAAGATTTACAATTAATTTTCAATCTCTCAATCCCTATGGGATCTCAACTATCCTACTTCTCTCATGTTCTACAATTATTCAGGAAAATTTACAAATTGCTCTCAATAATTAATGAATTCCTATTTAAAATCACTTAAAAAATTAATAATTACATTAATGAACCTAACTCCCTTAAAAACAAAAGACCTCTATGTCTAATAAAATACCCAGAATTTTCTGAGCCTAATGCTCTTGCAACTGACTTCCAAGGTTAAAAATAATCATGATCTCCTAATCATGTGCTTCTGATCTTTGTCTTCCTGGATACCATACCTTGTTCTGTAATTTTTCATCTATTTCTGTTGTTGTTTGTTTATCTTCTCTAGGTCTCCATACTTTATGTTACTTTTCTCCACTGGCTATACTTTCATAGTCTGTTGTTTTTTTTCTCTTGTTGCTGCTTCTTTTCTTTTCTTCTACTATCTTCTTCTGAGACACTTTCACCATTATCCTTTTTATCAGTTCAATTGCTCTGTCCAATAGATCTTTTGTCTGCTGATTCCTTTCATGCTTTAATTGCTGAATCTTTATTCTTACTACTACCCTATCATCCTTACCCTCTTGTTTACTGTTGTCTTCTTTCTCTTGCATCTTCACATTATGCATTTTCCAATATTGAAATTGATATTCCCCTCCTGAATTGAATCATGATTATTCAACATCATTTCTAGAACTCTAATATCACTGTTCCATGGATTAAATACTTCCACATAATGTTCTTCCTCTTTCTTTACTGGGTTGTTCATTGGTGTCAAATTTTCTCCAGCATCTGCAACAAAACCTGCATTCATAAAACAATTTTTAAAATAAAAAACATAAGGCCTCAATGCCTCTCTTTCCTCCGGAAATATTTTAGTATGCTTCTCTGAATTTTCCTCCTTTATCAACACATGGGTATTCTGATTCATTCTTCATAAAGAATTCTCTAAAATATTCTCGATACTGTCAACAAGTCTCTCTTCCGTACCATCTGCTTTCATAATATTTCTCTGTTCTTGTCCACTATAGTGAACTTTGTCTTCTGCAATCTCGTTGTCATTCTCTGATTTTTCCAGAAAATTTTATAGCAACGCATTTTATTTTTGACATTCCTTAAGTACTTCATCATCACTTATAATTTTTTCATTTTTACACAAATTTTCAGTTTGTAAATCACAAGGTTCAACAATCTCAACTATTGCGTCACATATCAGTTCTTCAGACTAAATATCATCTCCTTCGTTCACAATAAATTCTTCATGTGCCGTAACAACTTCAAATATAAATGCATCACCACTTTCCTCATTCAAGAGGCATTTTTCATCATTCTTTAATTCAGAGTATTTATCTACTGAAAGATACCCTTTCATACTTTTGACAGTTTCAAAAGATTTCCCATCCTCTGCAAAACCTGTAATCGCATCAAAATCATTAGTTACAAAAAGACAAGGCTTTACATCATCTAACTGATCTGGACTTGCCCAAAAATTTAGGAAATCATCAATATTCCCTTTTTAGCAAGGTAAACTCCTTTTTATCTTAAATTCTCACAATAATTCATAAGATCTTTTATAGATCTCCAATCTTCATTTTCACCCAGAATTTCACCCTGTTCTTCTTTACAAATGGAAACTTCCATTTCCAACTCAGCTTCTCTGAGTTCTTTACATCTCAATTGCACACTCATCATCTCTCCAACATTTCTCAGCTTTTCTGCTAACTGTATATTCAGTTGGTGCTCTCCCTTCTGGTCTAGGCTCTGCCAGTTTTCCTTCTTCTTCATAGTCCAACCATGTCTCTGGTTTTCTTCTATTAGCTTTCTTAAGACATAAAATTCTTTTCTTATCTTAGCCAACTCCTTCTCATATTCTTCATCACTCAACTACTTCAATATGCCATTTGCCTTGGCATCTTCTTTCTCCTTTATTCTATTGTGGTCTCTCTTAGAACTGCTGCTATCTCTTCTATGACAATCAGTATTCATATTCTTCTCCATTTCTATCTTCATGAGTTCCTCATTCATTAATCATGAGCTGTACTAAAGCCTCTGCAACAACAAGCGCTCCATGCTGCCACTTACCTCACCAATCCCTTATATGGACTTGGTCTTTTGGCAAGCACTGGTTCTCTATTCTCTCTCCTCCCTCTAGGCTTCAACTCATCTGCTTCTTTTAAGAACACAACTATCCTTTTTGTCCCACCTCTGTTGAAATTCCTCAAGGTTATTCCACATTCTTCTTCCACTAAAAATCGTTTACTGGATTCCTTCATCACTACTCTTTAAAGTTGTGATCTTATTTTGCTGAGATTTTCTTCAACTGTTTGCAACCTAAATTCTACAAACATAATATTCAAACCAGAGTTAAAATAATAGTTACCATCTCACCTTTAAGATCTCTGTGTGATATTTTTTCACAATGCATTTGCACTATATCTCTATGTGCTACAATCTTTCATATTCAAAATATGATCTCTTTTTATTTTCTCCATCACACATGCATTCATTCTAATTCCAAGTTAATTAAAACAAACTTGAACATTCAAAAGATTTGTTTCTAGATCTGATAAAAAATGACACATCCAACGCTGCATTTACCCACTAAATTCATTCTGAATTCAAACCTTATGTAAACCAATATTATTAACCTCAAAACAGAGGCTTCTCCACATGAAGAAGATTTTTCTCATTATTTTGCAATCGAAAATTTCCTCTTTAATTATCATAGTTATAAATCCTAACTGGTAAATTATTTAATTCGGAACTAAATTCCTTTATCAAGCATATAATATAAACCAACTTTAAAACCCACTTCAATAAAGTCTTCAGTCTTCATCGATTGATTTCCTTACTTCACAACTATGGTTAAAACACATATTACCAATCCTGAACCATATCTGATTTATGATTTTCTTTCTATGGTTAAAAGCTCGAATAAAAATGTTAACATATAAATTAGGACCCACGCTTTCCATTTCACCATAGGTTTAAAACTTAAATTCCACCATAAATATCTTCCCAATTAAATTGCAGAATTGAATAATATATCATCATGGAAATATCGTATGTGGATTCCATTTCAAACATACCTTTACCACAGTTGATTCTTAATGCTCATGCATCCGATAGAAACTGTAAATAAAATTACCTGCCATTTAATGTTTCCTATTCCATGTGAAATGACAAGTTCTTAAATGCAACGTGGCAACCTATGAATGCTATCGCACTCACTCCAAGAGTTACCACTTACCAGATTTGTGTCCTGCAAAAAGCACAAACTAGTTTTCGAAACCATCTTCAATATTTCATTTTGTTTTTGACTCAGAATACCGTATTTAACTCTTCAATGTAGTTCCACCGCATACTCAGTGAAACGCTCAACCCATCGATTGCTATTCACTGAATTTCGTTTCCTCAAATTTCTGTTACACCATTTCTTATGTTTTTTCTTTTCTTCTACCCATAAAGCAACCCAGAAATAATACCTATTGTTCTTGTGGCTCCCCACCCTATACTCGCCTTTCTTCTTGGTAATTCAAACCATTTCGAATGATCTTATAACAAATAATTGAAGCCTGGGAAGAGCAAATAAGCTATTTGAGATCAGATCTAATTTTTCAGATAAACTGTCTGAGAAATGCATAATAAACACAGAAATCATCCTTACATGGGTTGAAGTTTGTTTGAAAATGATTTCATTTGAATAGTACCTTTCACTAGCCACTCCATGTTGCCTCCACTTTAGCTCTCGACAAATTTTAATTTGAACCTTATTTTGTATTCTCCTCGCCTCTGCACAATGTGATATAACAAAAAATTGAGGGATGAGTTGTTTGTTTTAGAGGCATCGATCCATCTTGTGATCGATGCTCAATATTGGCTTAGGAAATCCATCTAGAATTAAATCACAAATTGAATCTTAAATTTCTTAAAATACAAAGTATCTAATAACAGAATTGATTTGATTTTATCCAGTCACCTGCACACATATTGATTATGCTAAACTCTGATTTTCACATGAGTGATAAACTAAATCAATCAATGCATAATCCCTCACTGTAGAATAGATTTTTCTCTATATATATAAAACCAAAAAAATAAAAAAAATTCTTCTTCTATGGCCTGATCTTCCAATTGGTGGCCTTTCTGTCAAATTTTGCCATAGTCTTACAACAACAAATCTCTCTCTATCTAAACCCTGAATCTCTACCCTTTTTCTATGCCTTGCGGTTTATAATTTATACAAGTGGACTCTACAATGAATTCTAGTTTAAATCCATAACTTACTCAACAAATTCCTAAGAATCCTCTTAGTCCTAAAATACAAGACCTATATGTCTAATAAAATACCTAGAATTTTCTGAGCCTAATGCTCCTCCATCAAAAGTGGAGTGTTTTATGATGTAATGGATATAAATAATCTATATTGGCATGGCTACAGTGATATGATGATAGTGTAGGTTGATGTTCAAGTTGTAAAATTATTGTACATATCAATTATTATAAATTATTAGACAATTTGATAAGTGCTAAATCATACTTCTTATTAAGGACATAACTAATTTTTTATGGTAGTGTAGGTTGATGTTGAATTTGTAAAACTCATGTACATATGAAGGATAAATGATAGTACACACCAAAAATGATATTATTATAAATTATTAAACAATTTTATAAGTGCTAAATCATATTTCTTATTAAGTACATAACTAATTTGTCGCAACATAACTCTGATATGTAATCAGAGTCTTCAATTCCATTGTTTTGTAGGTAAAGTACTATCTTCACATTAAAGCATTTTATAAGGTTACTCTAAAACTAAAGTATTTATCCCATTAGTTAAAGGAAAAATTTAAAGCCTAAAAAATTAACCTAAAGTGGTTGAACTTCCATAGGATTTTAGTCTATCTATTGAGAGTTAACTTCTACAAGGCCGTATAGGGAGAATCTATAAAGGGCCAAGTAGTGTTAACTTCTATAAGTTATAAATGCAAAGCCTGTAAAGGGCCAGGTAGCTCTGGATATCATCTTTTATGAAAGGTGACATATCCAATAAATGCCCCTATAGTCAATCTCTGGAACAAATCTAAATATAAGTTCTTCATTTCAATATCCATAAACCACATCCACTTTAAGGAAAAATATGTAAATGTGTCATTTCTCCCATACACGTGTCATTTCTCCCATAAATTCTTAGGTAGTTTTTTTAAATAATGTGTCATGTTGGCTTTCTCCCATTAACTTTAAAGCATGTTTCTAGTAAGTGCATAAAATAGTTTTGCAAACCATGTAAATTTAATTTCTCCCAACCTAAAAAATCAACCTAAAGTGTATGAAATCTCATAGGATAGTATCCACCAAACTAAATGCTTTCCCCATTAATTCAAGGCAAACTTTGAGGCCTAAAAACTGAACCTAAATTGGATTAACTTCCATAGGATTTTAGTTTGTTGGTTGAGTCTTAACTTGTACAAGTTCTAAAGCAGTCTATAAAGGGATATGTAGCCTCTGGATCTCATCCTTTCTTAAGGCATGTTATTTCTAGATGTGATTTACGCCATCAATTTTAAGGAAAAATTTCATGCAAACCATGCATGAACCATGTATATGTGTCATAAATCTCCCTTAAACTCTACGCAATGCAATATTTAACGCATCTCAATTGTAGATGTGAATTATACCATACAATTTAAGTCAAACTTCAAGATAAACCATGCACATGTCATTTATCTCATGCACATTTGTCATTTCTCCTATGCATTTGCAATAAATGTCAATTTAATATATTTTTATTGAAATTTTTTTTTTCAGGGATAAAAAAACCCACTAAATATGGTTGAAAAATGGAAATTATGCATAGATGTTTCTTTCTATCCCAATCCAGTGAAAGCAGTGATTACATATGTGCTTTCCAATATTGCGACTATAAAAGTCATCCAAAGGAAAATGAATATACCAGGAAGAAAAATAAATAACAAGGCATATTATATTACTTTGATAGAAGGCTTCAGAACAACTATGGAGTATAGATCAAATGGAATTGTAGTTTTAACCAATTCTGAACTTGTGTGCAACCAGATGAATGGCATGTACCAAGTTAAGAAGGAGAGGCTAAAAGAACTGCATGGAATAGAAAAAAATATTGTTAGAAAATTTCAATTTTTTAGTATAAGACATTGTACAAATGTGAATAAGATGTCTACTGATCTATTGTGTGGGGAAATGCCAATTCAGGATTCATCTATCAAAGATGGATTAATAGATGAATTAGAGTTATATGGGGAAATTCCAATGCAAGATTCATCTCTAAAATATGAATTAGTTTTGAGATGCTCTTCTTTAGTAATTCAAGATTCATCTCTTAAAGATGAATTAGTGTTGAGACACTCTCCTTCAAAATTTATTGATTGACATTGTAACATATCTTGGATATGTGTGTATTTTGTACTTATAAATGCGTATTTTTTAATGACCATGTTGTTTTTTCAATTATATACCAAGTGTACTCCCACCACACAATCTACAGCGCAACTTGGTGAACTTCACATTTGCAACAAGCGGTGAACTTTACATTTTTATCAATTTAAAATGCGAGGACCTCAAATTTTTTTTGTTTAAATCGAGTTTCACACTTCTTTTTTAATGACCATGTGTTTTTTTTCAATTTTATACCAAGTGTGTTCCCACCATGTAATGCGCAATTTGGTGAACTTAACATTTTTATAAATTTTTTTGTTTGAATTGAGTTTCACACATCAATTAGTGCTTTGAAATTTGTGTTTTACATAATTTGTGTACACTAAATTACATTAATTTTCTGAAATTTATTTTGAATTTATTTTAAATAGCGATTTAAAAAAATAATTGTAAATTCCCATTGTAGATATATATATCAGGAGGATGAACGACGAAGATCAAAATAATCCCATATCTCTATGAGAGAGGGGGATCAGGGACCAAGGGATGTTCATGGTATTTAAATATAATATTAAATCACCATACATATACATACATGTGTGTACATATGGAATTGATTTTTTATCAATTTTGAGAGTTAAATTAGTTGTTAACAAGTTTCATTTTTTATTTTTAGGAGCCAAGAGGAGAAGGGTTTCTACTGCATCAATGGAGCATGCCCATGGTTCATGCAATCGTTGTATGGTTCACGTGATTTAATCAATGAATGTGTACATGTATTTATATCTATGAGTGTACTTTTGAATTGATTATAAATTCATATTTTTTTATGAAGCTTCTCTCTCGTCTGGTGAGGTTGGTGTTGGTTCAGATTCCCTTAGAGGGCCATCAGTAAGTGATGGTGGATTGCATGAAGGTGGTGATATGTATTCCCCTAGAGGCCAATTAACGAATGGTCGTGTTGGTTCTCAAAAAATCAGTTGTTGTGTTGGTTCTTAGAAGGGTCGTTCTGGTTCTAAACAGTCTTAGGGTGGGCAAGATGTTAGCCAACAACATCGATATTCATTCAATTTGTACAATTTTTTTTACATTTGTTTTTTTAATTTATAAAATTTTATCTATTGATGCAGATGCTGAAAATGATGATCCAAATGTTTCTTAAAAAGGACGTAGGGCAGAACGCTTCATTCAAGAAAAATCTTTTCCACCAACCACAACTTGTCTAGTAGACATTTTCAATATACCTTGGGAAACAAACATGCAGCAACGCACCTTAGAAAGGTGTCAACATCTTCATGAAAAATTGAAGAGAGATCTCATGGCTTCGACTCTATCTGCTGAGAGTCGACAAAGCTTGGAAATAATTACACACTCTTTAGGTGAACTAGTAGATGTGTACCAAAAGCTTGGGCCAAACACTAATACTTTTGTAGAAGTCATGAGAAAAATAAAGGAAACAATGATGGGTCCCAATAAATGGGAGTTTGTTAAACAAATATTTACAACAACAGTGGACATGTCTATGTTTAATTTCAAATAAGGGATGAAAAGAAAGATGTTGAAGGTCCAATATTTCGAGCACCCTCATATAGCTCAATATTTTTATGATAGAGACCTTGCGTCTGATGGAAGACTCCCATGGAACAACGAGGTTCCGCTTTATTTTGCAAGATTATTTTATGAAAAATTATTTTTTCAAATGAGACCCAATTACAATGACCTTCCATTTGAATTTTTTGGTCTTGGGAAAGGTCGATTGTGTTACTGTAGGGGCGCTAGGCGTGATGTTGAGTTGCCTTGCCCTGAGCCACCATTGGTTAGTCGACATTTTCTATTGGGTATGTGTTATATTCTTTATGGTGAAGTGGAATAAAGAACCGGTATTCAGGTTAAAGAAGTCTTTGTAGGGGTGAAAACAGTCACCAAGGATGTGGTATCAGAAATTTGATTCCTATATATGGGGACTTGGCTTCACTAGAAGCAAGGAGGGTCACTGTGTGTATTTTAAATTAACTGGTGACCATGTTATTTATTTGGTGTTGTATGTGGATGATATGTTGTTGATTGGAAATGCCAATAAAATTATCCAAGATTTGAGGACCCAACTGTTCTCCAAATTCGACATGAAGGATCTTGGTGCTGCAAAATACATGTTTAGCATGGAAATTAAGAGATATCAAGCAAAGAGGAAGCTCTATTTAAACCAGAGGGAGTATGTCAAGACTATATTATAGAGGTTCAATATGCAGGATAGTAAACTGGTGAATGTTCCAATTCTTGTAGGTGTAAAGTTGTCCTTTGAATAGTATCCCAAGACACAACAAGAAGAGGAGGATATATCTAGTGTTCCATTTGCAAGTACAGTGGGTAGCCTGATGTATGCAATGGTTTGTACTAGACCAGACATTGCACATGCAGTGAGAGTATTGAGCAGGTTTATGTCAAACCCAGGGAAGGAGCATTGGATAGCAATGAAGCAGGTTTTCAGATATTTGGGTGGCACTAGTGATTATGGATTGTGCTACCAGGGAAGACCAGGAATGGAAAGAGTGTTGGACATTCGTTTTTTTGATGATGTAGATTGGGGTTGAGATGCGGACCAAAGAAGATCCACAAGTGAGTATGTGTTTAGCCAATTTGGAGGTGAAGTCATTTGGATGAGTAAAAGACACTCTATAGTGGCTCTTTCAAGTACAGAGGCTGAATACATGGCAGCCACTCATGCAAGAAAGGAAGAAGTTTGGTTGCAGAGATTGTGTTCAAATATGGGGCTAGTGTAGCAAGCTATAAGGATATACTGTGATAGCCAAAGTGAAATTTTCTTGGCTAAGAACCCTGCTTATCATTCAAAGACAAAGCACATTGATGCTAAATATCACTTTGTGAGAGATATGGTTGAGGCTAATAGGGTGTTGCTGGTAAAGGTGGACACTTTGAAGAATGTTGCAGATTCATTGACGAAGTAAGTGAGCACTTGGAAGTTCTCTTGGTGTAGAGAAAGAATGGGTGTTGCAGAGTTGGGCTAATGACTAATCTCTCCTGTGGCCCCTTGCGGATATAAAACAACAAGTGGGAGAATGTTGGGTATGTGTTATATTCTTTCCACAACTAGTGACGCGTGGGGGTGTCACAACCGCCATTATACGTTGCGCCGAGCACAACAAGGGGGTCAGAGGTTGGGTGGCAGCCCCCCCTATTCGAGGTTTGGGGTAGCACCCCAGGAAAAAAAAATTGGACCCTTTTTTTTGGTCGGCGGACCAACCCATGGTTTTGTGCATGGATTTGCACATGGTTTTGGGGCATGATGGTTTTTGGCCCATGGTATTTTGTAGATCCGGTCAAGGGAACTATGGTTATGTTCTAATCCAAGGTTAATGGATAGGGTTTTATGTATGCTTCAGCATGTATATATGTGTTGTAACACTAAAAATAATATAATGAAAATTAAAGTTGGTTGTCCCGATTTGGGATCTAGTGGAAAATCTCTGTGTATATCTGTTTTATGTTTTATGCTTTTGTTATTGTTTATTTTCTATTTTTAAGATTCATTTGCAGATAATTTATGTACAGGTTTAAAACCTACATTTTTGTGCCAAAAATTTGCGGTCATAGATAGAAGCCACTTCTCAAATTAGTGAAGAAGTAAGGGATGCCATCATTGAAAATGTTCACAATGGATTGGGTGGAGTCAATGTTTTTCTGAATCGACAAAGAGCACATGAGAATGCACACACTAATTTTGTGTATTATACAGATGAAGATATTGACAACATGAGTGTTGAAGATCTAAAATCATATGCAAATAATTGTCGCAGTGGTTGGTAGGACCTAATTGTTCATGAGGAAGAGGGCATGGGAATGATACGTGTTAATGGTTAGGGTTCAATTATTTTAACACATGTAAAATTTGTAATAAATACATATATATACATGCATTTATCTATATACATTAATCTAACAAAAATGTATCATTATATGTTAACACCATTTGTAGTAGTCACACTTTATGAATGAAGAAAATATTAATATGACGGTCGAAGCCTCTGGTTCAAACAATCAAGATGGGTCTCACCATCAATCATACAATCAAGATGGTTCTCACCATCAAGATGTGTTGGAAAATGTTAGTGTTTTTTAAGTGAACATGATAATGTACAAATATTTTTTTTATCTATTATTATAGATATCGAAACACGATGAGTTATTTTTAAAATAAATAATTGTGCACACATGTACATGTACATATATTTAATAAAATGTTTTAACAGATTCTGATTTTTTCGGATGTTTTTGGGATGGTGGTACCTTCTTCTTCCTTGGGAGATGTACCTTCTACTTCCTTAGGAGATGTGCCAAATCCACAATCACAAGTATGGACAATTTTTCACTTTTAAAATTTATGTTCTTAAGTTATATATTCCACCTAAAAAGGTTCCATTAAAAAATGAGATATATCTATATCTTGAGTTTTTTCTTTTTTTCTTTTTTTTGAATTTTAGGTTTTTGGAGATTTTCTTTTGGATCCTTTCTCAGGAGATGTTCCAAATCTAGCAGCAGAAGTATTCAATTTTTAACTTAAATATATGTTTTTAAGTTACAAGTTATAAATTGAAGTTTACAAGTTTTATTATAAATTGAGATCTTCATCTTGAGTTATTTTATACTTTTAATTTTTTTGAATTTTAGGTTTCTATAGAGGATTTCTTTTCTCCATGGACTTTAGTGATGGAGATAGAAACATCCACACCATTTCAACCATTTCAAAAGCTGTCTAACTTTCTTTTAATATTATTGAAAATAAGTTTATCAATGCATTTTAATTTGAAAATTTTTAATATATATATAATTTTTTACTATTGGAGATGTTCTTGTGCGTGAAGTTTTAGTGGACGAGAAACAAATGGAGAGGGAACCTCATGAGGTATTTCACGATTTTTTTTTCATGAATTTCTATATAGTCTCACTCAATTTTAAAACATCAAATTTTAATGTTTGTACACATTGTGTAGAGGTTCCCCATGCTTCACAGGATAGCTCAAGGAAACTAAATTTGCTTGGAGAGACACTACATCCATATGCATTTAATGGATGATGCACATGAACAGTGAAACATTATATTTTTCAATAGATTTAGTATTAAATTTACTTTTTTATATATAGTCTTATCTAGATGCAGTCATATATAACTTGATACTTGATACTTATGAGATCTACAAATTTTGGACATATTTTATGTGAACTCGTTGTGCTATATATTGTTTTTAAAACATAAGTTTTGGATAGTTGAACTACATTTGGCAAGTGAAGTAATGTTACAATGTTATATATAATTTGTTTTGTTTTTAAAACTAAAGTTTTGGATGGTTGAACTACATTTGGTATGTGAAGTAATGTTGTGTTATAATTTGTTCTGTTTTTAAAACTTAGTTTTTGGATGGCTGAACTACAATTGACATGTGAAGTAATATTGTGATCTATACTAATATTTTGATTTTGAAAAACTCAAGTTTTGTATGGTTGAACTAAATTTGGCATGTGAAGTAGTGTTGTGGTATAATTTTTTTTGTTTTTAAAACTTAAGTTTTGGATGTTTGAACTACATTTTCCATGTGAAGTAATGTTGTGATCTATATTAATGTTTTTCTTTTGAAAAAACCAAGTTTTTTATGGTTGAACTACATTTGGCATGTGATGTAATGTTGTGTTATAATTTGTTTTGTTTTTAAAACTTAAGTTTTGGATGGTTGAACTACATTTGTCATTTGAAGTGATGTTGTGATATAATGTTTTAGTTTTTAAAACTAAAGTTTTGGATGGTTGAACTATATTTTGCATGTGAAGTAAGATTGTCTTATAATTTGTTTTGTTTTTAAAAATTAAGTTTTGGATGGTTGAACTACATTTGGCATTGAAGTAATGTTGTGATCTATAATGTTTTGTTAAATTAAAACTTAATTTTTGGATGGTTGATCTACATTTGGCATGTGATATATAATATTTTGTTTTTATTGGATAGTTGAACTACAATTGGCATGGCATGTGAAGTAATGTTCTGATATAATCAAAAAGTTTTTAAAACTCAAGTTTTGGATGGTTGAACTACATTTGGCATGTGAGTATGACATTATGTTTTGTTTTTAAAATTCAAGTTGTCCTTTTCCAAACAAAAAAAAAATCACATGAATATATGTACATGTAGAAATGATTTTACACATGTTTGAATATATATGTTAAAACAATTGAAGTAAAATTCACACACACACACATATATATAAACAATCATAAGATTCTAGGTCTTGTTAGATGTGTCAAACAATCATAAATATTTTAAAATGCATTATATAATGTATATATATCTAGTACGTGCAATCTTTTTCATCAATGCATGTATAGAAATGTTATTTTCAATTAATTCCATTATAGAACATATATATCCAGTACGTGCAACATTTTTCATCAATGCACATAGAAAAGCTACTTGAACAGTTAATTGCATTCTAGAACATAAATATTCAGTATGTGAAACAATTTTCATCAATGCACATAGTAAAACTACTTGAACAATTAATTGCATTCTAGAACATATATATATCCAATACGTGCAACATTTTTCATCAATGCACATAAAAAATCTAATTTCGTTTAATTGCATAGAACATGTATATAGCGAGTACGTGCAACATTTTTTATCAATGCACATAGAAAAACTACCTTCAGTTAATTGCATTCTAAAACATATATATCCAGTACTTGCAACATTTTTCATTAATGCACATAGAAGAGCTACTTTCAATTTTAATTTTATTCTAGAACACACACATAAACACATATATATATCCAATACTTCTAGAACATATATATTCAGTACTTGCAACATGTTTCATCAATGCACATAGAAAAGATACTTTCAGTTGATACTAGTGTGCATGTACCAAAACAATGTAAATGTAGAAACATTTGCATAGATAACATAATAAGGCAGCTCAATTTTTCATTCAGTTCTGAAAGTTCTAAAACATGAATCCAAAGAGAAGAAATTGTTGGGTAGTTCAATCAAAAAAATTCCAATGGAATGCCATATTCAATGATCCGTTCATGAACATATTTTGACATTTTCCATTTCTATATTTTCATTTTTTTATTTAATTGAACTTCTATCAAAATTATGGGTGCTACACACACCAAGTGACTATATTGAAAACTTATGGCAATAGGTTCATAGTCTTCAAAGTAAACAAAATCCACACCTTGATTAGTTGGTCTGAAAAAATAACCTTTCAGTATAATAGATCCTCTTCAATATGGAAACCCGTGGTCATTATAGTTTTCTAATAATTTAATTTTTTGTTCAGTGAAACACATCAAATAATACTTCACATTTTCATCCGTGTCAGTAGGTGCAATTACAAAAAAAACATCTCCTGCTCAATAAAACAAACTTAACGAACTTATTTATTTAAATTTATTTCTAGATCTCTAACATTTGAAAGCAATTCAAATGTTACCGTCTCTAACAAGACGAGAAACTCAATCACCATCAAATGACATTCTAGTCTCCTCTTATTGCATTTCTTCAAACATTGCAACGAACATTTTCCCTTTTGTATTTAGCTCTGTATGTTTCCAATATTTTACATACATTTTGTTTTCAATAAAATCATTTGATTCTATGTTGTCTATGCAAACATGAAAAAAGCTAGAATATTTTCTTTTATCCAATGCAAACACATTTGTGGACAACTTTGTTTTAATTAAATGAAATTTTCGAGTCCCTTTTATTGTTTCAATGTCATTTCCAATTCATCTATCTACATCTTCAATCCCAATATGCAAAAAAAAACCTATATGTGGAAAATTCGAAGTAGATTGTAAATATGATATCAAAATACCATCAAATATAATCATTGTGATAAATGTACACTATTTAAAATTAGATATCCAATAAAAATTAAATTGAATGTACCTTCGTACTTCCCTTGATCGGTTAGTCTCATGGCTTAGAGGAGTGATGCACCGTTGAATAAATTCCTTACCGTTCACAAGTTCGTTTGCAGAGGGGTTCATTTGATATTTTCGAAGTGCTCGTTTTATGCATGCCCCTGCACTGTCATGTTCTCTGTTTCCATGGCTAGTATCAAAGAAATTCCAACAATGTTTAATGCAGGTTTTCTTATGAAGAAAACACAACGAAAAGAATGGTCATGAGTATTTTAATTGACTTGTGCATCCATCTGACCATATCCAATTTTCATTGAATTATATTCCATGACTTTTGAAGGAGTCATAAATTTTTCCAAAACATTGTTGCACAAAAAAGGTATCATGTGTACGATCGTGACTAATATAAAAGTGACATTCTTTAATAACATGTCAATTTTCACTGGTACTTTCAATATGATCTACATTTTTTTCAGAATGTCTATATAGAATATGGACGAGCATGGAGACTTGGTCAGAATGATAGTATCACTCTGAATTTCTTTTTGTGGAACAAATGTGTAGTTTTCTACAAAATCAATTACTAACAAAATGGTCCCTGGTAGAAACAATTCCTGGGATTTTTTGAATTTCAAGTCTCGCCATCAATCTCTATGGGAATCGTTGGTATATTTATAAATTTATGCCCCAAACTTTCTCAAAAAATCTATCACAAAAATTTCTTCTTCTTGTAATTCAATTCTTCTAGCACAAGTTGAACCTTGAATCGATTTATGGATATATTCATATATTTTCCATTTCACTTTCATGTTGGAAAACGATTGATCATTTATGTCAATACGATATTTGTTTTGAAATTTAGTCAAATTTCCACAATCATCACATTTTTTTACCAGCGACACATTTCTTTTCGTAAAATAATTCATCGCTTTCTCTTTCACATAGAATTTGAGATATGAAATCATAGATAGTGGAAGGAGGAGGTGAATCTTTCCAAAATTTTCTACCAAAATTAAGGAATGTGTCATAGTATAACTGAAATTCCACATGATAACGACAACAACAAGTGTTGTGTACGGTGATAGGTTTTAAATACCATGGTTTTTGTTGAACAAAAGCACTGATTGAAACATAAATTTCATGATTCTAATCTTTGAACTTGTTGAAAAACTCTATATGAGTGGTTTCAAAGAAATGTTTTTCATGTTCTTCTTACTAATTTTGTGTTATTATTCTTCGCATCACATCCCTTGCATTTGGCGAAACACGTGAATTTTTATTCCAATATTATATATTGTTTTTTTACCATTTTCTTCATCCATATTTGTATGGTTTCCTACAAATAGCTCTACAAAAAGTGAGTTCATCATTTACATCTATTTGCAACTGAATTTTTTTATGTTTGTGCAAAGTTTTTCATGAGGTTCCTAATTCTCGTGCAATAGATTTTACCAAGCGATTCTCTTTAGTACTTGATGAAACCACTGCCATATGTATTTCTCTACATACAACTGAAACATTTTTTTTTCTAGATCTTCTAACAAAATTTATAGCACTCTTTATATTTTGTACCGCATTTTCCTTTATTTTTTTTATCTTTTGTTGATTTTCGAATACCCAATAAAGTTGTACCTCCTTTTAATTTCCTTAATGATAGGAGACCTTTCAACATGTAGGCTTGAATTGTCACATTTTCCCTTATGAGATACCTATCAAAAATGTGTTTAACACATTATCTTATAACATGGTCAACTCTTTTATCTCCATATGTGTGAGTGTCAACATTTTCTAACATCTGATCATCGACATTGATTTTATCTGTACAAATTCGAATGAATAGTACATAATAAATTTACATATTCAGTAAATAACTAAATTAATAAATATGTATAATTTCAAAAATACGTGGATGTGTTCAACATATATATATATATATATATATATATATATATATATATATATATATATATATATAACTTGTGATTCAATTTTTTCACTTGAATTTCTTTCAACATTTTCACCATTTTCAATCATTGGTTCAATATCTCTTTCACTCTCTTTAAAAATTTTGTATCTCATCGTCAACGTTTTGAGGAATATCTCTCTCTGTTTACATTCCAAAATATTTTTCAAATTAGTTCATCATATAAAAATTAAGCTTCGCATTTTACACTAGAAAAATTTTAAATATCAAATTCATATGTTATTTACATCTCGGCTTCAACTTCTAGTTGAGATTGATTTTCCCTTTCAATATTTGAGAGTGCTTCTATCTTTCTTTTGCGAGATTCTCTCCCCTCTTCTCTACGTTCCTCAAGGTCTCTTTTTCGATGATATTTTCTCGCGCAATTCCTTCGATTTCCCATGATAATATAGTATGAAGTTAAAAAAATTTCCTTCAAAAATTTAGACAAAAATTCAATTTAAAAAAACATCACAAAAGATTTAATTTAAAAAAGAAAACTCATTTTAAAAATTTTGCAAAAAAAACATACTTCAATCCGAAACACTTACTTTAAAAAATCCAAGAAAAAAATGTCTTATAAAAATGAAATGAAGCTCAAAATATTTCCTTCCAAGTCCTGCAAAAAAATTTCATTTAAAAAGTTAGACAAAAACTCATTTTTAAAAATCATTATAAAAGATTTACTTCAACCCAAAACACATTACTCTAAAAAAATGTCACTTCAAAAAATACCTCAAAATATCCATTGAAAATTAATTCCAACTTCTTAAAAAATGCCACTTTAAAAAATACTTCAAAAAGCCTCTAAAAAAATATCACTTTAAAAAATAACTCCAAAAAATGTCCTTTGAATATTAAGCCTAGAAAGAGTCCTTTCGAAATTAATTCCAAAAAATGTCTTTTGGAAATTAAGCCCAAAAACCTCTAAAAACAAAATACACCCAAAAAAAATTCCTTTGAAAATTAAGCCCAAAACTTCTAAAAACAAAATACCTTAAAAAAATGATGCCTAAAAAACATTCAAAAGGTGTATCACATACCTCCAAGAAATTTCGTTTGAATGTAATGTCCTTTCAATGTACCTCCAAGAAAAGTCCTTAAACCCAAAACAATCCTTCACAAAAATGTCCTTTGAATGTACCTCCAAGAAAATTCCTTAAACCCAAAACAATCCTTTTCAAAAATTTCCTTTGAATGTACCTCCAAGAAAAGTCCTTGAACCCAAAACAATTCTTTGCAAAATCAAACCAAGACCTTTGCAAAATCAAACCAAATACCTCTTTCTTCCTCTGACTTAATAATTTGACATTGTTTAAGTTGTAAAGAAGAAGAAGGAGATTGATCGATAAATTGTACTAAGGAAAGAGAGGGAATAACTACGTTGGTGGGAAGTACAACTTATTTTCTATAAACAAGATTGAATGGAAAAGTGCCAATAGAAGCTTTCTGAGTTATTCGATCCACCCAAAGAGAAAATATTAATGACTTTGCCAATTTCATTGGTTTTGATCAACAGTTCTTTGATTATTCTAATCAAGTTCTTGTTTGTAGATTCTGATAAACGATTTCCTTGCAAGTAATAATTCATAGAATACTTAAGTTTAAAACCTCTTTTGATTTAAAATTCCATCTTAGTAGTTCCTGAGAAGTAATATGCATTATCAAACATTAAGGCAGTAGGTAAGCCAAATCTAGTTATGATATTTTCGTCGATGAAATCAATGATATTCTCAGAGTTGGCTAACTTTAATGGAATTTCTTCCACCCATTTAGTAAAGTAATTTGTAGTTGTGAGAATATATATATGTTTTTTGGAAGGGTCAGGAACAATCTCACCGATTATGTCTAATCCCCATTGTTCAAATGGTTGTTTGATATGGATTGGCTATAATGGGAAGGTTGACTTTCTTTGTCCTCTAGATGCACTTTCACAGACTTTTCATTTTCTTGAATATTCATGAGAATCCTTGAAAAGTGTAGGCCAATAGTATCCTGCATGCAAGATTTCGTGTGTTGTTGTATTTCCTCAAAGATGTCCTCCAACAGATCCATGATGGAGTTCCTGCAAGACTTTATTTGCTTCAAATTTTTTGAAGCGTGTTAGGAGTAGAAAATCAAAATTTCTTCTAAACAATAAATCATTGATTAATTCATATTTCTTGGCCTTTAATATTAAAGCTTGTTTCATTTTGTAACTGAGTTGATTTGAAGCATATCCATTCTTCAAATATAATGTAAGATAAACATATTGATATTGTGCATCTTCGAGGCTTACCTCTGATATATGTACATTGTTACTTGATTCTTCCTCTGATGATAGATGGGATGCTCCTATAAGCATTCTACAAAAACCTTGACCTATAAAAATTTTTGAGGGTCTAATTTCTACATCATATTCTTGTAATGTGGTAAACCAGTTAGCCCTTTTCTCTCCTAATTCTCTTTGCATCAATAGTTATCTCACTGCAAAGGATGTAACTATGATTTTGGTATGAGTTTTTAGGAGAAATGACCTTAAATGCTTTATATCCTTAAAGGAAAAAAATTCTTTATTTTTGACAGATATGTAATTTAGTTCTGCACCTTGCAAATTGGAACTAAAAAATGATATTGGTGCTTCGATTTGTTTCTCATTAAGTTGTGTTAAAACAACAATGTATGACGTATCTGATGAAAAAGTGTATAAAGTAAAAGGATTAAGATAATTACGGGAAGTCAGGAATGGAACATTGACAATGGATTGTTTAATCAAATCAAATGCTTCTTTGTCATTATTTCCCTATTTAAAGAAATGTTTTTTCTTAATCATGTTCTGCAATAGTAAAAATCTTTGTGAAAATGAGGGACAAACATTTTAACAAAATTAAATTTTCTAAGAAATGACTGCATATCTTTCTTTCTATGAGGGAAAGGAATTTTTTTAATTTCATCAATTATTCCAGGATCAATATAGATTCCTCTTTTTGACACAATTAATCCTAAAATTTGGCCTTCATCTAATGCAAAAAATGAATTTTTTGGGTTTAAGGAGATGACATACCTTTTGCATTGCTCAAAGACTTGTTTTAGGTAATTCACATGATTGGTTACTTGTTTAGAAAAGGTTGTAATGTCATATAAATAAATAACCACTATTTTATTTATCAGCCCCCTAAAAGTTGTGTCCATAGCTCTCTGAAAAAGTATAACCTGCATTAATTTATCCAAATGGCATCTTTTGATAGGCGTACGTTCCCCACATCATCTTGAAGGTAGTTTTTAATTTGTCATCTTGATGTACAAGAATTTGATTATATCCTGAAAATCCATCTAGAAAGGACATAAGTTCAAGACCAGCTATTGTCTGATGTCCTTGTTCCATTGTTGGTAATGGAAAGTTGTCTTTATGACAAGCTTTTTTTAAATTCCTAAAATCAATGCAAATTTTAATATCGCCATTCTTCTTCCTAATAGGTACCATCTTTGATACCCATTCATAATGTTTGATTAGAAATATTATTTTTTCCTTGAGGAGTTTGTTCAGTTATGTTTTGATTTTATTTTCTAGATTTGGATGAATGTTCCTCAATTTTTGTTGTAGAGTTTTTTCTCTTGAAATCATAGGAATTGTGTGTTGAATCACAGAAGTGTAGTATGTTTTAAGATTATTGTAATCCCAAGAAAAGACACTTTTGTACATTCTAAACAATCTGGTAAATGATAATATTTCTTCGAAAGATAGACCAAGACCTAGATTGACATTTTGAGGCGTTTCATGAGTTCCTAGATTTACTAACTCAAATCTTGAGGTAGAACTTTGTGTTTTTTAGTTAGTAACTCTTTTAAACCTACCTTTCAGATCATATAGGTCTTTTAACTTGAAATTAGACTTGCGAATAGAATTTTCATCTTTCTCTTCCTTAATTTGAATGTCATCTTCATTTTCATCCAAAATTTGGTTATCATAAGATCATTCAGATGTTAAGAAATCTATGATAATTGAATCATTATTGAATACTCTCCAATTGGTAACATTATCAGGATTAGACCGTCTAAAAATTAATTCAATAGAAAATCTATCAAGACTAAACTCTTGGGATGGAATTAACTTTGATGCTACATTAGCCAGTAGATCTACACTAGGATTATGCATTTTAGGCACAAAAGAAATGTTGAAGGCTAAGAAATGAATTGTTAATTCTTGGACTAATTATTAGTAATGCTTTAAATGTCAAGAATTACAATGAATGGTATCTCTTAGCTGTCTAACAATGATTTTTGAATCTCCTAGAACCTTCAAATATTTGGTATTAAGATCAATGGCTTTGTACAAACCTTGAATTAATGATTCGTATTCATCTATATTATTTGTACAATTTAATTCTAGTATGCAGGCTAACATGGTATGTTCTCCATTTGGGTTTATTAAAATACATCCAGTGCCTGCACCATCTTCAGATTTATGGCCATCATAATTACGAGTCCAAAATAAATAATTAACTACTGTTATATATAAAAAATTTATACATTTATAATTATCTGGCTGGGAAAAATTCTCAATCTCAATAACAACTGCATTATCAAAGAAAGATGATGGTTGAGCATTGAAAATTCCCAAAATGACCCTGCTGAGTAGCTTCCAATAATGTTATTATTTAATTCTATTGGCTCGTTTACTCCTTCAATATTGGTGATTGTATGCTTCATGAACTTTTCACGATCTACCTGAATTTTATTTGGATTTCCATTATATGGAAACTGCATATGGGACTAGTCTGTTGCAAAATAACCATGAATTTTTTCAGACCAGTCTCGGCTTAAAAATAAGCCATAAAATTTAGGAATATCAGCCACCAATATATCAATTATTTGAGTAACCTTGGGATTTGATGACAATCTGAGGGAAACATAATTTACTTCTCCTATTACCTCTACTCTGGTTCTATCAAGTTGTACTATATGAGTAGGGGAGCTCTGAGGAGTTATGTTCAACTTAGCACAGACTAATTTTGGCATTATGTTATATTATTATATAGATCTCATAGGTTAAAAGAAATGGAGGAGTATGAGAGATGTATCGATCACCTACCATAATCAATTTTGTAGCATCTATTTTTATTGAAGGAGAAGGTGGCTCACCCATTTCATTAGCAGCTTGTACTATTACTGGAGCAGGTAAGTTTGAAGCAGGAACCGCATTTAAGTCTTTGAGGAAGATTTTCTATTGTTGCTTTAATTCAGTAAGCTCATGAACTGAAATTTTTGCCCTAGTTTTCTTGATATCTTAAACTACATTATACTTAATAGTGTCTAATAATACCATTTTCATAGATTCAGGTGGAGTATCTAAAGCAACAAGACTTGTTTATGTAGCCTTTGAAGCAAACTTTTTGCTTGTTGATTTATCTTTAGTAGGAGTTGAAATTTTTTGTTGTTGATTTGGATGCATTGCTTCAATATTCTTCTTGATCCTTGTGCTCACAAGTAAATCTTCATGTTGTTCTTCATTTGGTATGATAAAATCCCACTTTCCATTTAGTTCAACTTCTTCTTCTTTTTCATATTCTTCTTCCTCTGTTTTCTCTTCCCCTATATCTTGATCACATTCAGCATTATATATGATATTTGGAGGTTGCATATTAGAGGAATTTACTTCCTTAATGTTTCTGAAAGTATTTTTTAAGCTTGAATTTTTAGTGACATGTTTCTTGATATCTGCCATATTGTTTGTCATAGTCTTCAAAAATTTCTGAATACCTTCTACGTCAAAAGGATATTTCGACATCTTCTTTTAAGAATCATCTTTGAAATATACATTCTTTAATTTTCGATCTTCTTGAGAATTTTTTTTCTCAAGAGCAGTTATGCATTTCTCTACAGATAGAGATTCTTTCATGTTTTCTGCAAGTGTCTCTAATTTTTCTCTATAAAAAAAAATAACTATATTGGATGCAAGAGATGCAATATAGCACTCAATTTGAACTTCTACACCAGGAACTGTTGTAGCAGGAATTTTATTGAGTAATTTATTAAATCTTGAATTGAAATATTCTCACCTGATTTAGCTTTTAGATTTGAAAAATCATTGATGAGCATAGCAGTGGTCCCGTCATCCCCAAACTTAGCTACAAATATTTCATCAAACATATTCTAGGTATTTATACAATGGGAAAGCACTTAAAAATACCAAGATCCTACGGATCATTTTAGATTATATGTAAATAATATTACAATGCAATCCTCTTCAACTACTCCATTTAATTGATGGCTAACATAAAATTGTGAATGTGTTCTTCTCACGGAAGACCATCATTAGCATTAAATTTAGGTAACCATCTTTTAGGTGATTTTGGTAGAGCATGAAGAGTAGCGGGCATATTTACAACCCCTAGATTGTTCTGTGAATTTCCTGCCATTGGATTTTGAATAGGTTGGTTGGGTGGAGTTTGAGTTGAAGAAGAGGTAGGTTGAGTGTTAGGACTAGTTGAAGGCATAGTAGTTTGAAGACTGGAACTAGTTAAAGTAACAATGATTGTTGGAATGGAAGGTGTGACAGTGAGTAGAGGTAATGGATATGAATGCGATAAGATAGCATTGGCGATAGACTCTGATTGAGTCCTATTTATTTTCTTTCAAGTAATATCGATGGGAAATTCAAAAGGAATTATTCTTGTCTTCTGAATTTCTGTTTGAGTTAATATTCTTTGAGGTTGTAAAGAAGATGAAATACTGATATCTGATATTTGAGAAGATTTGGGCTTTTTCAGAAAAAATAAATACTCTCTCTGAATTTTCTATCAAAGACTGAACTTTTGGGGAAGCTTGATGGAAATCAGGAGATAGTATGGGTTGAGTATCACTAGGAGACTTAGGAGAAAGATGATCAACTTCATACTTTAAATATGAGGATCTAAATAATTTTTTGGAAGTTGATGGGATCTAGAGGGAGAGAGACTCTTAGATTGACCTTTATTTTAATCAAATATTTTTTCCATTCACAAGGCCCTCCTTCTAGCACCAGAATGTTGAGGCCTCACAATTCCGCTGTCAAAACATGGGGGGAAACCACCCAGTCTGGACCTTAAACTAGCTCCTTTTTCCTTTGTTGTAATGGCTTTGACTAGGGATAATGGAGTATTATCCCAATAAGGATTATTTTGAGCACTTGTTTTTATTATATCACATGCAAGTGGAGAATGATTTTAATCTATCATATGCATATATCTAAACTATTTACTCTACTATATACCTGGGGTGTTTCTTCCTTTATGTGATCTAAATAGATATCCTTCAAATATTAGTAATATAGATCATTTAATAGTTGAAAGAGATGAAAATTATGTAAGATGATTCTTCTAACAAAGTAGTTTTACTGGAAGAATTGTGAAAAATATATCGCATTCATATGTGTGATTATATATTCAATAAGAAATCACAGAAAAATATTAGAACATAAGTGCATGTAACATTCATCTATAATAAAGTTTCAAATATATAATAGAATAAAAAGATGATTGTCAATCTATAAAGTAAGACTTAATATAACTGAATAATAGTACCATATGTATGAAGTTCTACTCATGTAAACTGAAATTAATTGAACTTCTTCTCTTCACTTTCAAGTGATTTAAAGAGTACATTAGTGCAACATCAGTTAAACAACTTTAATTGTCAAAAGATAGCAGATGTGTTCCATTAATTCATCAAAGCATTCACAAACTTGCAATAGTGAATTTTTTGCAAATGTTTTTGACAAATTTTTGGACCCTTCTCTAAATGCATGATACAGGTTTAAATACTAAAATAACTATGTTCTGAAATAGATTGTTACAAAAATATAGAGGAGGTTTCAAAATACCATCCTTGTAAGGCTAACTTAAACTACAATCTACGAAAATAAAGTAACAATATGATTTATGAATTTTGCCCTTCAATTTGGATTTGGTCACGAAGTTGACAAATATCTATCATAGGCTTGAGCTGATGTGGCTATGAAATCCTTGATCTGACCTATCCCTTCAATAATTCATTTCATAGTACTGGATGTGACATTCTTTTTGAATCCGTTAAACATTGTAGGATCTGTTACTCATGATAAGGTTTGATCAGAAAATTCCAATAATTTTCTTGATCAAACTTATTTACCTTTTTAATTATTTCATCCTCTGTGTCTACCTTTTATGTCCACTGTGTTTCCAGCTGCTTTAATTCTAAGAACACTTCAGACGTGTACTCTTTGATAATTTATGCTTTCACCAGTTGTTCACATACAGATTCCATAATTTCCTTTGATAATCTTGATGTTTTCGTTGCTTCTTTATCTGCCTTCTTCACTTGTGCTTCCCAATATTTGAATAGGATGTCCTTATGAAACTTATCTACATGTCAATTATATTTTTTGGGCTATCCTTTATGGATTGAGATTCATTTTCATAATGATCTGAATTGTGAGATTGATGTTTTCATTGACCCGATTCATCCTCTGTCATGTCTTTTTCTTTATTATCCAAGATGATAGTTGGAGTATGTCTATTGACATCTTCAATAGTTAAAAAATTGAGAGGAACTCTCTCCAATCTCTTATTTCTGTATATTTTGAAGGCTTCCAAATCATGTTGGCTAAGTTGACTGGTTGCAAACTTAATTATATCTGAAAAATTTTCCATGCCTTGGAAGAGATCATCAAATCCATCTATTTCCTTTAAAAAAGGCTTCATTTTGAGCTCTATGATGTAGTTTTTAATTACATCATTTGGATCATACAACCTCTTTGGTATTACTTCCAAATTCAATAGATTAATCTTCGAAACCTCCTTGTAGGTATGGTCAATATCAAAAAGTGAAAAAGTACGGCACTGTAAAGGAGAATTAGGCCAAATGGCTTTATTAGCATCTTTCAGTTGTTTATTAATACCATTAACAAGCTGGTAGGTTATCTCTTGCAAGTCACTTATCAGGAACATAATATGGTAGGACGTGGGGAGAAGCATAACTCCCAAATACTCTGACATATGTAAAATTATCCTCTGCAAACCATCTAGCCACGGAAATAATATGCACTAGCCTCTTCGAAAACCCTAGGGACTTTCTTATTGAATCTCATCTGGTGTATAGGCAACATGACTCCATGGAAAATTTTATAAAAATGCAGATGGAAGTCTGAATCCAAAAGGGCTCCTATGGTAAATGTGGATTGGGGTAGGGTCTTGGGTAGTCCATTTCCATCCCATGGTAGGAAAACTAAAAGAAAAGCAGAATGTGTCCATGACATAGGCTGACATATAAAATGGAGGTATTTCTCTAGATGAAACACTCCTTTTATTCCTATATTCTGTGATGTGTTTGGCTAAACTGTCAGATAGGATATTTTCCCAATTCAGAATTAAGGAATTGATGATTTCGTCAATCAATGGGACCCAATCTACTGAAAACCTAGTGGTATCAGGTTTTGAAAACAATCTACACAACATACTGGCAGCATATCAATAAGGGGAAGGAATTTGGGCAATTGGGTACATACCGAGTTTATCTCGCTTCAGCTTTCCCTGGTCTTCCTTCCATTCTTTTATGACTTTCATGAGGTCTAGATGCTCTCCTCTAAAGCTTTGCAGAAAATCCTTGTCATATTTCTGCTACGGGGAGGGTAGATGGTACATTTCTTGTAAATCTTCTGCCCTGAAAGAACCAATATTTTCTCCCTTCGAATCTTTGAATGTTTTGTCTTCTATGCTTAAGTGGTCAATTACCCACTTAACCATGTGTGTCTAAGGGAAAATTTTTGGCCTTGTGGCTACCTTGTGGACGAATGAACATGCAACATCGAAGTAAGTCATGTCTGAAGTAGCTGTCATGCTTGTTGTAGCGACTTTGGTTATTACCCTTGGATTTTTGTCTTTGAAAAGCTTATACATTGCCTCCCACGATGAGCTGCCACAATCCTTGGGGTCTTCAGCAGACAACATTTGAGCAATTTCTTTGCCTTTCTTGTTCATTTCAATCTTCCTCACTCCATTAAGTGTTTCCTGATTTCAAGTAAATAGAGTGAACATTACAAGTATAGATAACAGAGAGACAAATCCATCATTTATATCAAACGCATGAATAGATATGAATATATTAAATATGATATTAATCATCGATAATCATTTCAAAATAAAATCTCTTACACCTTCGCACGAAATAGCAATCAATCAACTTAAGACGTTAGATCTCAGATTTCGGTTTGATATGACATAAGTCATTTCACATACTTGAGTAATTAAATGCCATTACTTCACATATCACAACTTATAACTTTTACCGTTTATGATTTTTACCCATAAATGCTGCGAAATGTGATCTATGCAAATCGCACATCGCAATTTTTATGCGGTAAATGAATTTCCTTTTGGTTAAGTTGTGCGAAATGCGAATTCCGCATTCAAGAAGTCAAGCAGTCGTGCTTTTTGGGACTTTAGAGTTTTATGTTTATTTCTTTGTTAGCTTTTCAGGTCCGTGTAATCGCGACTTATGCCAAATTGCTTTATAAGTTTGATTGTTTAAAATGAGGTGCGATGCAATAACAAATTATAACGGTGATTGGAGTGTTTACAAGTTTTAAACATAAATTTGGAAAAAGCTTAGCACATTTCGCAGCCAACATGGCTTAATGGGTTTCATGTTTTTTGGTTGTAAGTTATGCGGTTTGTGATGCGCGTTGAGGAATAAAGCTTAATATATTAATATATATATATATATACATATATATAGAGATATATATATATATATATATATATATATATATATATTTCCTAATATTTATTTTTTTAAAGATAAAAAAATATTTCTATCGATTTATAAAGGATCCCTATTTATAAAATTAAATGGGAGGTGTTGTATAACACAATAGGAAGGTAACCCATAAATTTCACAAGGACCCAGTAAATTTGAATGGGTACATTATAGATCTAAATTTGAATATTCTCCCCTTAGGATCTTATGAATTACTGGTTGGTATGGATTGGTTGGAATAGAAAAAAACAGTCGTAAATTTTCAGAAAAAACAATAAATTTCTCAAATGGATTAGGACAGTAAATTGTAGTGAGAGGGTAACCAAAACTTATGTCTGTTATACAAATGTATGCATTACATTTGAAGAAGACAACAAGGAAGGGTTGTCTAGTGTATGTTGTACAAATTGAAGATTTGGGAAATCAAGCAAAGAATGAACTTGTAGAAAACTTACCAGTAATTAGGTACTTCTAGGATGTATTTCCTGAAGAAATTCCTGAGTTTCCCCCTCAGAGAGATATTAATTTATTTATTGAGCTAGTACCAAGGGCCACCCCAGTTTCTTGATCCCCTTATAGAATGAAAACCCATGAAATTTATAACTAAAACTTTAGTTACCAAAATTGTTAAATAAGAGGTATATCAGACCATGTGTATGACCATGGACAACACCAATTTTATTCTTCAAGGAAAATTATGGTACCCTCAAGATGTGCATAGATGACAAACAATTAAACAAGTTAAACATAAAAAATTGGTACCCCCTACCATGAATAGATGATATGTTTAATCAGGTAAGGGGGGAAACTGTATTCTAAAAAATGGACTTGAGAAATGGCTATCACTAGCTTTGCATCAAAGGCGAATACATCAATAAAACAACTCTCTAAACTCTCTATGGAACTTAATAGTTCATATTCCTACCTTTTGGACTCACAAACGCCCCCGATACTTTCATGCGTCTCATGAATAGTGTTCTAGACAAACCTCTAGATAAGTTTGTGCTAGTATTCATAGATGATATTCTGCTGTACTCTGAGAAAAAAGACGAACACCAAAACATATTTGAATAGTGCTGAAAACATTAAGAGAACACCAACAGTATGAAAAAATTACCGAGTGTGAGTTTTACAAACCAAATATTCAATGTGGGACATGTTATTCCTAAAGAAGGGTTGGCGTTAGATCCAGAAAAAGTACAAGAAATTGTAAATTGTCCTATTATCACCAAACTAAAGCTGATGTGATGCTCAACAGTCAATTCAAAGTAATTTTTTCAAACCACTTTTGGTTGGAACTTAGCCTTTCCAACCTGAGAGGGATCTCTCAAGAACATGTATGATATTCAATAGATAATCCGTGGAACAAACATGGATAAGTCTTGAGTGTGTTTTGAATGGCTTTTATGTAGGTGAAGTGTTACAGGTCAATTTGGGAATCATCCCAAAACATAGATCAATATCTATTAGGGTCTATCATACTCTAAATTAGTTTCTACATGCCCTAAACAAGTCATCCCATTGGTGTGCTTCCTTCATGAAAGTTTCACTGCTTAGATGCTAGTTGAAGTGCCCCATTGAGCCATCAATGCACCCCTAGACAATTGTAACTGCTTTACAAAGCATCTACTCCCAAGCAAGGTTGCGTTGCAGAGGATCTAGGTCCACTTTAGAGCGTGTTGGTCGCCTGGGAGTGAATTTTTCATTGGATTCCAGAATATTCCCCACTCTAGTGACTTCTAGAAGTTGTTCCAGCTCTCACCTCATCTGATAGCCTCGAATTTGGAACCCATGAATTCATTAAACCTCTTATTCTCATATTCCAATGAACAAGGAAACCTCTTCATCCATTTTTAGGAAATTCATTCAATGATTAATTTATTTCAAACTACCTTCATCTACTTATAAATAGAGCACTGAACATAGTGCACAAGAGGGCAAGAATTTGTGTTAAGTAGAGTTATGCTAGTGAGATATCAACTCTTGAAGGTGTGTGCATGTATTGTGATGTTTTTTAATTGTTGATGTTGGATGTGATGAGGATGGGACTCAAGCTATATGAGTGACGATGAATCGATCAACTGGTTGTACTCTTCCTTCTATTTCATAATAAAGACCTTTGTTTCTTTCCTAAATCACGTGTCAATGATGTTATATGTGTATTAATTACTTTAATCAATTCAATTTGTTTAACTTGATAGATCATATTACCTTTATGTTGTTTTCTGTCTTCTGTTTTCCATGATAGGTGTTACACCGTTTTTTGGTCATCTAACATATTATCATTAGATGGACCCAAGTACACCATGTAAGACCAATTTTAATCCCAGTAAAACTACTTTCACTACGAAAATAACTTAGTAAATCACCTTTATTAAGTTATTTATTGTCGAAACAGGAAACCCCATAAGGAAATATTAAATAAATATACATTTATTTGATTTTCCTCAAGGAATAATTAGTTAAAAAATAGTTTAATTAATATTTTTGGTTATATTTAACCCAAAACAATGAAATTAATTAGATAAATCATTATTTATCTTATTATTTTCTAAAGAATAATTGCTTAAATCTTATTTAAATAGTATTCTTTGTTAAATGTGACTAATTCACCCTTAAATAATTAAATAAATCATTATTTGTTTGATTATTGCTCAACCATAGCATTAAAATGATAAATAAATCATTTATTTGTTTATTATTAATTAATCACATCCTTAAAATAATAAAGAAATCCTTTATTTATTTATTATTTACAAACAAGGGGATTTGATTCAAGTCAATTTCCTTTTCCCTCCAACAAATATAATAAAATATGCCATAAAAGTTAGATCTATATTTGGTTAATAATATTTTAATTATGCACCAATCTCTAGTCTAACTCAATATTTTTCTATAAATAGAAGGGTTTTCCCATTCATTTGTCACCTTTTGTTACCTAAAGATCACTCTGGATCTCAACACTTGGTCTAGCTATTGATACACGATCATAGCCATGCTTTTCCATTTTTGTCTAGGTTTTCTACACCATCAAGAGAGAGGAATTATAAATCTGAAGAGCTGAGGACTTACAAGAACCCATCCCATTGAGGATAACAAGGAACACCCTCTTTTGTTTTCCTCCCACGTGCCATCAATACAAAATTTATTTGATATATTCTTGTCTTGTCTATTGGATGCATGGAGTAAATCTTATCTTTTCTACTGTTTAATGTCTTCTAATGTATAGATCTAGATTTTTACAGCATTTATTTTGATCACCTAACTACAGATCTGAAGATATTAGTAGTCATTTCTATTGTTAGGGTTTTTTGTTATGCGTAGCTAAAGTGGTCTTTTTTCGTACACTTGGAATTAAGATTCATACTAACAACTGGCGACTCTACACGGGTTTATGATTACGACCGCTGTCGTTTTTATGATCCTTGCTTATCTAGCTGCTTCAAACCTTAGGATTTCTCTTCAGCGCCTTGTTTTTTCTTTTCTTGATGTTGTTTTTAACCTATAAAACCCTAAAATGATAAAAATTATGACTTCTGTGTGTTTTTGGACCTATTGCGTAGGTGACAGACATCAACTATAGCTGAGACAACAAATTTTTCTGAAATCTGCCGCCGAGAGTGCTGGAAGTGTAGGTCACACTTTTCAGCCCAAAACCTGTGACCTGGACCTCCAGGGCACACTTGAAAGTGTGACCTCTGCTGAAAACAGGTTAGAAACTGCGACCTAGACTTTTTGCAGGGATTTTTCTGAAAGTTTTCTAGGTTTTTCTAATCCATTGTTTAGGGTTGTCTGACCTTTGTCTTCGCCTATTTTGGAAAAGTAATTTTTTTGTTTCAATGAACTGAGTGGAAACCTAGCCCCCTAGGGCTTCAGTACCCTCAAATTTTTGTGGAAGAGCGTTTGTTGTTGGAGGTTGTTTGAAATTTCAGAGTCTTCAACCATTTTTTGTTGTGAAACCAGCTCCAAAAAGAGAAGAAAAGAGATATCAACACCTTATAAATAAGCCACTTCAAGGGGGAAACCTCCAATACATTACATGAATGAAAAATTCTTGGATGATACAAATGACAAAACCTCCTTTCTATATATAGGAGTCCATGGGGCCACAATGTAATCCTAGCCGACCTAACAATAATAATTTAAGGGCACAATAATAACAATATGGGGGTTACAAGGGTACAATAATAACAATAAGGGGGTTACACTAAAAAAAAAAAGGGACTATACTAGTGATATAGGTACCTAAAATTCCCCTCTCCTTCAAAAAAGTGTTGTCCTCAATGCTTTAGTAGCTCTGTATGCTTCCGTATAAAATTCTCATCCTCCCATGTAGAATCTTCAATGGGTAAGTTCTTCCTGTTGAGATAAAAGTTTGCCCATCGATTAAATGCTTATTAGATTCTTGTTTCCGTGACCGCTTAAGGTTCCAATATGATTTTTCCTTCCTCATCAAGTTCTGGCAATATTGTTTGAATTGGAAGATTTTCACCTATAACCTTCTTTAAGCATGAAACATTGAAAACTGGATGCACTTGTGAAGAAGCAGGAAGCTCCAATTTGCATGCCATAGTACCAATCTTTTGCAACACCTTGTAAGGACCATAGTAATTTTGTGATAATTTATTATCCTTCTTAGCTTGCTTGAGGGACATTTGTTTGTATGGTTGTAGCCATAAAAATAACCAGTCTCCTACATCAAAACTTCACTGATATGCTTGTTGTTTCATTCAATTTTGTACCAAATTTATGTTATCCTTTAAGAGTTGGAGAACTTCTTGTTGATGCTCGATGTGACCTTCCACTGCTTGAACTTTATAATTTTCTCTTAAATATGATATGATGGATGGTGGATAATATCCATAAAGTGCCATAAATGGGGCCATTTTTTCTGCAGTATGGAAGGAACTGTCATACCACCATTCAGCGAGAGGTAACCACTTGACCCATTGTGTTTTTTTATTAGATACAGAACGACAAAGATATCCTTCCAAAAATTTATATACTATCTCAGTTTGACCGTTGGATTGAGGATGATAAGATGAGCTTTGAGCTAATTGAGTACCCAAAAAAGAAAATAACATCCATCCAAAAATTTCCAATGACAATGGGATCTTTGTCACTTACAATAATCTTTGGGTTTCCATGTAGCTTTTGAATTGTTTCCATAAATGCAGTAGCAATTGTACTTGCTTTAAGTGGATGAGATAATGCACAAAAGTGTGCATACTTGGTAAGTCTATCAACTACCACCATGATGACACTCTTTCCTTCGGACTTAGGTAAACCTGTGATAAAATCCATTAAAATCTCCTCTCAATGTTGACTTGGAATGGGTAAAGGTTGTAACAGACTCGAGGTCTTAATTGTCTCAACTTTATTTTGTTGGAAAACCAAAAATTCTGCCACAAAATTTTGAATATCAGATTGAAGGCCATCCCAAAAAAATTCTTTCTTCACCCTGTGGTAAGTTTTTTAAAAATCATGAGTGTCCTTCTACAGGAGAAGTGTGCAATTCCAAAATAATATTTTGTTTTAGTTGGGAATTATTACAAAGATATAAGTGATCTTTGTACCATAAGGAATCATTTTTCCAACTAAATGTATCAAATGTACTAGGATATTGCTGCAACTTTTGAATGAGTGTCCACACTTCTTCATCCTTCTTCCATTCATCTCTTGCTTCAGTTATCCAATCTGGTTGGAAAATAGAAATGGCACAAAGCAATGCTTCCACCTCTTCATTTTTTCTTGAGAGTGCATCTGCAACAACATTTACCTTCCCTTTTTTGTATATTATTTCTAAGTCATAACCCAACATCCTTGTGACCCATTTTTTCTGCTCTTATGAAGATAGTCTTTGGTCCAAAAAGTGTTTAATACTATCATGATCATTTTTTACCTTGAAGTGTCTTCTCATTAGGTAAGTTCTCCATTTATTTAGTGCATGAATTATTGCTAACATTTACTTCTCATAAATAGGTTTCTGTGAATACTTTCCTTTGATTGGATGACTTTCAAAAGAAATTGGTCTTCCTTCTTGCATTAAGATAGCACCAATTAGATTTCTTGAGGCATCACATTACACAATAAAGTTTTTTGTGAAGTCTGGTGTAGCTAAGACTGGTGCTAGGCACATTACCTCTTTAAGATGTTCAAAGACCTTAGTTGCTTCATGAGTCCACGAAAATGCATCTTTCTTCAATAATGTTGTTAGAGGTGCTACTATTCTCCCATAATTCTGAACAAACTTTCGATAATACCCTATTAACCTGAGAAATCCTCGCAACTACTTTATGGTTGTGGGGACTTTCCATTCCTTAATGTCTTTAATTTTGTTAGGGTCTACCTTAACACCCTCGTGAGATACAATATGACCAAGATATTCCACCTCTTGTACTCCAATGAAACATTTGGATGTTTTTGCATATAATTTTTTCTCTTGCAATAGTTTGAGCACCTTGTCAACATGTTGAACACGATCCTTCTAGGACCTGCTGTAGATTAGTATATCATCAAAAAATACTAGCACCAATTTTCTAAGAAAGGGTTTGAAAATGGGATTCATCAAGGCTTGAAATGTAGAAGGTGCATTGGTAAAGCCAAAAGGCATGACCAAAAATTCATAATGACCCTCATGAGTTCGAAATGTTGTTTTCAGAATATCTTCAATCTTCATTCTAATTTGATGATACCCTAAACGAAGATCCAACTTGGTAAAATAAATTTCTCCATGTAATTCATCCAATACTTCATCAATCACAGGAATGGAAAATTTATCTTTAATGGTGAGCTTATTGAGCTCCGTATAATCCGAACACATGGGCCATGATCCATCCTTCTTGTGTACCAATACTACCAGAGCAGAGAAAAAAATTTGACTAGGTTGAATTATACCCGCCTCTAACATTTTTGCAATCATACATTCAATTTCGCTCTTTTGGACATAAGTGTATCTATAAGGCCTGATGTTTGGAGGAACACTTCCTTGAATCAAATTAATAGCATGATCATGATCACGAATAGGTGGGAGTCCTTTGGGAGTTTCAAACACCTTGGAATGATTGTCCAAGACTTTTTGGAGATCTGCAAAAATATATGATTTTGATGTTGGAACTTCTAGTGAGCATAATTGTGCAATTACGCCTCATTTTTCTTTCTTTAGAAGATTTATCATGACATTAGAGCTTATTATCTTCCCGGATTCCCTGCAGTGCCCCTTAATTTGACTTCCTTTCCTTCTGAAAAAAAAATTCAAGAAAAGTTCTTGAAAATTAAAAGCTACCGTCCCCAAAGATTGTAACCATTGTACTCCTAGTACAACATCAGGACCACCCATTGGAATGGAAAGCATTGGAATATTCAATAAATATTCCCCCATGGTTAACTTGATATTATGGCACTTTCCAGAGAAATTTATAGTTCCTCCATTTTCCAACATCACTTGACACTCTAGCACTGGGTATAGGAAGCAATTCAATTCCTTGGCTACCTTACAATGAATAAAATTATGGGTAATACCTGAATCAATCAACATTATTACCTTTTTCTTCTTGATATGTCCTTATATCTTGAGATTTGCACATTACGAAGATCAAAATATTGTGTGTTTTGTGTGTTTTGCACATTATGAAGATCAAAATATTGCTCCATCTATAGTATCCATGTTACAGGATCCTTTCCATCAAACTTCCTCATATCCATTTTTGGAATATGGTGGTTCTTCCTGCCGACATTAGATTTTATGAAATCATGGTTAACATGTAATTTGTTCTCATCGTGAGTTTCCTCTACTATCTTTTCACCATTAGGAAACATTACTTGTATCAACTTTGTCAAACCTTCCATGTCTGCTTTTAGATCATTCTTCATGTTTTCCATTTTCTCATCGATCTTAGCTTCCATGTCATCCATATTAGATTCCATGCCAGCTTCCATGCCATATATCTTAGATTCCATGTCATTCTTCAAACCATCCATCTTAGATTCCATGCCTTTCTTCAACCCATCCATCTTAGTTTCCACGCCTTTCTTCAAAACTTCCATGTCATTTTTTTTTGCTCTTTGCGAGAGCGAAATTTATTGCACTTGCTCTTGTAATTTTGATATGTCATGGTTCCATTCTTCGTTTTCATGAGTCATAGTAGAGCTTTCTAAAGGCTTAGTGGGTGTTAAATTTCTTTTAGGGGCCATTTTAGAATCCAATACTGATATATATTCTACAATATTCCGTTGGAATCAATTCAACTCGATTCTTCAAACAAGACTTATGCAATTCGAAAAAATACACACACATTTTACTTGCTTTTGAGGAGCTCGATATTGAAATTGAATTATCTATATAATTGTGGATCCTAAATATATGAAATTTAGACCTATAGTAGCTCTCTAAATCTTCTTCAAAATGCCACAAGTCTAATCTGATTTGGATTCTTCAAGGCAAATTTATGTCCAATCTCCCACAATGACCCAATTTTGGACTAGTTCAGTAGAGAAAACTTGTACGAATAGCCACGTGTCATTGTTTCCTCCTTTGGCTCTGAAACTAAGAGAGAAAAAACTACAGTCCGTGTACTTGAAACCACTTTTTACATCATGCGAATCTGATGCTCAGAGAGAGAACTATGAATATTTTCCCAAGATCACCTCTTTGAGATGAAATTCAGAAGCCTCAAAAATCCCTAACTTCCACATATCATATCTCCGAAAATATTGCGAACCAATATCTAAAATTTTGCGACGATGTTCACCACGACTGTGGATTCACACTCTAAAAATTTCCGCTTCTTAAAATTTGTAGAAAACAAGTTGTTACGAAAATACCACGATGACCTGTTTAGCTTAAATTTAGGAGCCTACCAAATGACCTAACTTGCACAGATCATATCTCTGAAACTATTGCGAACCAAGCTCTGAAATTTTGCGACAATGTTACTCTGGATTTTTGCTTCACACTCTAAAAATTTCAGATTCTGAACCTTCGTATAAAAAAATGCCACGATGACCTGTTTGGAGCAGGGAAACCCTAGAATCTCAAACCTCTGATACCAAATGTTGTGAAACCATCTCCAAAAAGAGAAGAAAAGAGATATCAACACCTTAGAAATAAGCCACTTCGAGGGGGAAACCTCCAATATATTACATGAATGAACAATTCTTGGATGATTCAAATTACAAAACCTCCTTTCTATATATAGGAGTCCATGGGGCCACAATGTAATCCTAGTGGAGCACAATGTAATCCTAGCCGACCTAACAATAATAATTGAAGGGCACAATAATAACAATATTGGGGTTATTTTTTATATCTAATACCTCATCTTTAGATCCACTTCAGATCGGCTTGTTATCCATCCAAATCACCTCATCTAGATTTGTTTGGATTTTCCTCTAGGGTTCACTATGTTTCCCTTCAGGGGATAGCCTTTCGCCACTTCTTCTACAAAAATTCTTCCTCTGATTTGTTGTTTTTTTCTGCACCACTTTCCAACAAATTTTGTCCTTTATATCCCTGTCCCTTCTGACCTTAGAACTATTGGTTGTTTTAGTGTTTTTAGATTATTTTTCTACTCACCTATAGACTAGTTGTTGAGAGACCCGCCTCCTTGGGTTTAGATTAGTGCATTATAAGCTATTTATTTTATGTTTCTGCAGGCCTATATATTGACATTTTCAGGGTTATTTACAGCTATACAACACACATTTTATTTTTCTCTACAAACATCTGGGTTTAAAAGTTAAAATTTACACACTTTTACACACACACACTAAGTTAAAAAGAACTTGGTTAACACCGCCAAGAAAAGACTCTAAAACATTGAAATCAATTGATCCTGCACCTCTTTGCCCTTGTTTTGACATTTTAATTAGTTGATATTGCAGCTCACCACCCTTTTCGGTCTATTTTTCCCTTTCTACCATGTTTGTGTCATCATTGCTCAACCTCCCATGGGCTCTGATTTTCCTAAGGGGGGGAAAGGCATCTCCTCTCGTATTATTTCTCCCGAGCATGTATTCAAGATATGACATGCCTCCTCTTCTTTCCCAACCTCCTATTTACCACACTGCTACCCACCCTTTTCTGTCTGGTACCACTGATCACGAGATTCTCATGATGAATCTGATTAACCTTCAACCATAGAAATCAATATTCAGACTCGGTCCTGTCAGTACAACAAGCCCTCGGCTATGTTTGTTTCAAGCCACCTCCTTCACTCTCTATAGAGCTTCTGTTGACACCTAAGGTTCCCTTGTAGATCCCTCAGCCTAGGGTGGAGGTTCATACCAAGATCCCTAAGGGACCACTCCGCTGAAATGCTGCTTCTGGCAAAGCCACCGATTCGTATAGCATAGTCGATGATTTGGCACAATCCCCTGCTGTCGTTTCAATGTTGGAACTCCTCCACTCGTGCCCCTCACAACGAAAATATCTTCTATCTATCGTTGACACTATAGATCCTTCCGACGATCGATTGATTATATTTTATGTCAACCGATCAAAACATCCTCCTTTCCCTGCTTCCATTTCTTTCTAAATCCCAGTCAAGATCTAGAATGCTAACATTTCCTGATGCATTATAGATGAGGGGGAATCCACCTTCATGATGTCCACTTCGGTTTGGAAAAAACTTGGATACCCTAAGTTGGCTCCTTCCATGATCACTCTCTGAGTGTGGGATGGCCACGCCTCCAAGCCCATTGGATTGTTCTGCAATTAGCCCATTACTCTTGAGGGCAAGATGGTTTCCGTTGATGTGTAAGTCATAGACACCCCCTTATATTACAACATTCTATTGGGTCATAGCTACACTTATGCGATGTCTGTTGTCCCTTCCACGGTCCACTGCAAGATGCCCTTCCCCCATAATGGAAAGATAGTCACCATTGACCAGTTGATATATTATGAACCGAAGTCTCAGACTTCCCCTAGGTCCACTATCTCTTTCGTGGCCAATAAGAAAATCATCGACCCTTTGACCAGTGTATCACCCGACGTATACAAGGATTCCTCCTTGCTTGGTACATTCCATAGTCTTCCTCCTCCCATCTCTGATCCCAGCTCATCGAATGTTTTCATGATGTAATCATCATGGGCTTCTCTCAAGCAGCTCGCCTCAGCTAGTCAATAGCCCCCTTTCCCTTCGCAGCCATCTCCTATCCCTTCAATTGAGCCTTTTGGACCTCCTCCTCCCAGCCCTTCAACTGGTACTCATGAGCCTCTTTATCCTGCTGGGTCGAATCCTCTAGGCCTTAACCATTTAAGATCTGTCCCACCTAGCCATTACCCCTCCGATTAGATACTGTTCCTAGTCCCTCCACCAGGCATCTATAGGGCACCTGTCATGGCCACCCTCTCTCTTCCCAGCTTGACCATTGGGATTCTAGTTTGGTACCTTGATACTCCAACCGCTACCCGAACAGGCCAACCTAAACCTTATCTTTCTTTGACCTCGGTTCAATCAGTCCCCCTGACTTCTCCCGTTATCACAGTGCCTCAGCCACCTCAACAGGAACTGCCTCCTGTTGCAACCACTTTGGGTAAGAAGGGTAGAGCATGCAAAAGGGCCTCGAAGGAAAAAGCTGCCCCGACTAACCCTATACCTCCTCTGCCTCCAAATCCCTATGCTTTGTGTGATGTCATTGGTCATGCCACCCATCCTTGTCCCAAGTTGCCCTGCATCAAGCCCATGGTTAATGTCGCATTCCCTAAGTCTACGGTCCCTGAAACCTCTGCTTCTTCATCGACCGCTACCAAGAACACCAATACTATTCAAACCAAACACCCTTGTGCTTTGTGTGGTCTCCATTTCCATTACTCTCATCATCGTCCCGGCCTTAGAGGTAGTTCTGGAGCACGAGATTGAACAAAACCAATCTTCTTCTCCCATACTTACACAGTATGCTGCAAGCCAAACCGAGGATTTACCCACTCCTAATGATATTACCCCCTGATGTCGACATGATGGAGCATGCAGCTACCATCCTCTATCTTTCATCATCCATGAGACCTTGGGTGGAAGCTCCCATCGAATCTTCCCCTGTTTTTTCGCTTGAACCCCGTTCAGTGATCACCCTGGGCTCAACATCAGTAGATCCATTATCTTCTTGTTCTTCTGTCATCCCCCATGATGATGAGCATGTAAACCTTTCTTCTCAAGATGATGAGTCAGGTAGCTTTTTCGCATCAGCTGGTCTCCCTTCCTACAGTCATCCCATTATCTATTGTAATGATGACATCATGGAAGCCACATCCACCCCTGACTTCATCATTCCCACTCATCAACAGGATAGCACACCCTATTCCCATGATGAGTTTCATAACCTCAGCTCAAGTTACACCTATGGTAGCTCCCACTCTCCACCTTACCGTCGGCATGTGAGTAGTAGACATCTTACCCAGGTCACTCCTTCTCGCGGATTGCGTTTGATTTCTACTTTGCACTCAGGTTTCCAGCATTGTTCATTAGCCTTCAATTTATTGTCTTGTGACACCCTTCATATAGATCTACCATCCACACCTTATATTATTTTTGTTGATGGTGCAATTCGCTACTCCCGGAATTTAGCCTCGGCAGGTTGGGCCATTTTTACCCCCTTGTATGTGCTTTTTCTTTCAAAAAGTGTATGCATTGGTACTGCTACCAATAATCAGGCTGAATATGATGTAGTACGAGGTTTATTAGCCAATGGCCTTTCACATCGCAACCTCCATCTTCATGTTCATTTAGATTCCCTGCTTCTTGTCATGCAATTTAATGGTGTCTATCCTATGCATAATCGTATCTTTTTCAGAAGATATTTATGAGTGAAGCTTTTGATGCATGAATTTGAAATCGTTACTTTCAGTCATGTACCTAGAGCACAAAATCACTATGTAGATCGCATTGCAAACCATATTCTGGATTGGAATTTAACACACACATTTAACACAAGAAAATAACATAAAAATATCAAAACGATGCATATCCATAGTATGTGTCATATAAAATGTTTTAGAGTTCATCAACTCTGATACATATGACATGCCCATAGCATGTTACCAAAAACTCAAAACTGGGCGCACCAAGTGCCCCTACACACTAATCACTATCTGGAGGATCTCGAGCCAATGGCTCTGCCCTCGCAACTCATAGATCACGCATACCTTGTCTGGCCATCGCCATGTGCTACATGACCCCACGCCATTCCGAGGGTAGACAAATACATGGCTCTATTTACTGGTCATCTAAGTCTTGCCATCCATGTTCCAAAACACCCGTCAGAAGCCTCTCACATCTATCACGAATGTCCTCCAGAAGGGCTGCTACGTCCTCATTTTGTTGCACCCTTGATCCACTAGATCCTGTGGCCCCCGATACTTGAGGTCGCCACATGTACCCGGCCGGTTTTATCGATGCTGTATATACATACCAAAAGTAAAAGAATCAGTACTACATACAATATTCTAGAAACTTTACATGCATGTAAAATATTAGACATTTTTCACTTACCATCGAGTCCCCATAAATGACCAGGCAGAAGTGGCAGATCCGGGTCCCTAGAATAAATCATCCCACTATAGGGATAGTCGTCTATATACAATGGCATCTCATCCTAATGAGAAAATAAATTAGGAAGGAACATCCGTCCAACTGCTCCACCTCCTCCTCTGCATAGTATTTTCCCCCACGAGCACATCCTAGGCTCTCTCGGGCACCCATTTGGGAGCTATATGCGAGGTCGAAGTGCCGAGATATTCTCAAAGAAGAAAGAGCACAAAATTGTACCATATGCACAGTCATGGTTCACTTGCCGCTTACATAGCAACAATTGTCGTTTCAATGATGACAACATCATCTGGGCCAATCCATAGTAGTTCCCACTCAAAACACTCTTCACAAGCATCATTTCCCCCCCCCCCCCCCGTGATGTGATGGAGTGCCTAGCTACCAAGGATCCACAGCACCGCTGCAGCCACAACACAGGTCTCTAACCTCTCCAAATCCCCGATGGTTATTCGAGTCCCCTTAAATTGGAGACTTGGCCAAAAATGGCACTCTACAAACTCTATGATATTCTTCCCACGTGGTAATACTCGCTGATTATTCCTTACCATCCCAAGTGGTGGAAGACCAGTCAGGAAATATATATGCTGGACCGTCAACTTGATCGGGTGCCCCTGCACTATAAAGACCTCATGGTTTGGGTCCCAATAGCTGACAATCTAGGCCAATAAGGGCTGCCCAGCTCTCATCAAAGGGTTATCCACAAACTTTAGAACCCCAAACCTGTCCAATGAACTGCAGACACCTTCATCCTCCTGGATCTCCGACCATAATGCGCCCAGGTCTCTCTATCTCGATTTGATCTGTAGTTTCACCAGACCAACACAAAACCATCATATTTATTAGTATACAGACATGAAATACTATTTCTCATCAAAAAACCCTTGTGCTCAGCCAAAAAATAGCACAGAAACACCCCTCCCTAACAGGTCAAACTTTCTAGGCCCAAACCTGGGACACGTCGCACTTTTCTAGCCAAAACTTTCTACCCAGGTCGCGCTTTTTGCTCCGAAAAGTGCAACCCAGCCATGAGGAGGAGTAGGGGCTATTCCTAAGCCCTACTGACCTAATCTAAACTTTTAATTCACTGAAAAGAAAGAGTGTGGTTAGGCCTCTTAACTACAACTAACAGATCTCGATTCCAATGGTCTATTTGTCCACTACGATTGCCGCAATATTTAGGGCCTTATCTCCTCTCCACATTCACCATAGCTCCACATGAAAATGAATTAATTTGGAGGGAAAATGCCTTATTAAGAGAGAAACCCCTGTTTTTTCTTTTGCTCACCGTGACCCAACCGTAGCTCCATTTACGTAATCGTTCGCATCGTTGGAAAGCTTTCAATGAGCCCTCAAATAGGTATCTATTATTTTTTAGTGATTTGATACTTCACTGAGAGCCATTTTCCCAAGAAGAGCCACTTAACCCTTCCTCAAAATTGAATTTCTTCACTTGCAACACTCGTACCAGGGGCACCATGTTGCCTCCATACTTTTCCACGCTCATGTTAACTTTCGTCGTGAGTTATCATCTAGTACTCATGGTTTTATGGTCCCGATTGGACCCTTTACATACGTGGCAACACCATCGAGCCACCCTTGTTTAGAGCATCCAAGTTGAGTCATCATTTCTTTCATGGACTCTATCCCGAGTCCATTTGCATCTCGCCACAGTCCTCCATCATTCATTGCTTGGTCCCTCTTTCATGTCGCACATTATGGCCTTCAGTCCCACTGTCCCATATTCCTCATGATGTTGTGTCAGTTGCTACCAGGTCATCCATACCCTTTATGCTCTAACAAGTGAAGTTGTTTGCTCACTACTCATTACCCCCCATTTCATCATCATCATTGGTGTCAGTCTGTCAGTCACTCTACTATTTTCTCTCATGCCCTAGTTGAGGATCCCTTATTAGCTCACCTATGGCAGACCTCCTTATGTTGAGATCAACTCATTCATTCCAGAAGACATGTCTAGAGGGTGTTGTACCTTGGTTCCAGCTTCCACTCTGGTTCACTGCCTCAGATTAGGTAAAGGGACTCCTTATTTCCCTTTGACTTGATTTTTTCTCAGCTTTAGCTCCTTTCAGCATGATCGAGATCCATATACTTGATGGTTTAGTGATGCAACAGCTGACATCGATGATTCTCGAGTGTGTCTGAGATGTCTTAACCCTCATGAGGCAGTGGGCCTACAGGTAGCCCCCCATACACTTGGATGACCTCTTCATCACAGCCTTCGATGCAGCTCCATACATTTGATGATGTCGGCCTTAGCCACTTACAACACCATTTTGTTTGCATGTATTAGTCATATTTTTAGAGCCATTTCCTGTGTTCAGGGACATATGGGTTGCATTTATATCTTATGTACTCAACTATTATTGTACAAGTCTTGGCTGTTATCCCAGGCATAATATGTATGTGGGATTCATTATCATGTTATTTATCTGGCTCATGTTTATGCCAGCATATCCTATATTATTTTGTCCCGCGGTTTTTTGAAAGCCTTATTATTTATACTATTGCCTCGGTGGGCATAGGTATGCCTCCCATGCCGCCTATAGGAGGTACTCACTCATCAAAGATACTTGTCGCACCTACAAGTCACCTCCTCAGGGTCTAGTTCTTTCAGCACTTTGGTTTACCTTATACTTCTCTCTCTTTGAATTTCCCTTCGATGTCTAGTGATTGAGTTCTTACAACGTACTTTGGTCATACAATTAGCTCCTATTGCTTGCAATCTATGGTGCAATCTGTTACACCATTTTTTGGTCATCTAACATATTATCATTAGATGGACCCAAGTACACCATGTAAGACCAATTTTACTCCAAGTAAAATTTATTTCACTATGAAAATAACTTAGTAAATCACCTTTATTAAGTTTTTTTATGGTCTAAACCAGAAAACCCATAAGGAAATATTAAATAAATATACATCTATTTGATTTTTCTCAAGGAATAATTAGTTAAACAGTAGTTTAATTAATATTTCTACTTATATTTAACCCAAGACAAGGAAATTAATTAGATAAATCATTATTTATCTTATTATTTTCTAAAGAATATTTGTTTAAATCTTATTTAAATAATATTCTTTGTTAAATATGACTAATTCACCCTTAAAGAATTAAATAAATCATTATTTGTTTGATTATTACTCAACCATATCCTTAAAATGATAAATAATTCATTTATTTATTTATTATTACTTAATCACATCGTTAAAATGATAAATAAATCCTTTATTTATTTATTATTTACAAATAAGGGGATTTGACTCAAGTAAAATTCCTTTTCCGTCCAACAAATAAAATAAAATATTCCATAAAATTTGGATCTAGATTTGGTTAATAATATTTTAATTATGCACCAATCTCTAGACTAACTCAATATTTTGTTATAAATAGAAGGGTCTTCCCATTCATTTGTCACCTTTTGTTGCCTAAAGATCACTCTAGATATCATCACTTGGTCTGGCTATTCATCCACAATCATAGCCATACTTTTCCATTTATGTTTGGGTTTTCTACTCCATCAAGAGAGAGGAATTCTAAATTTGAAGTGTTGAGGACTTACAAGAACCCACCCCATTGAGGAGAACAGGGAACACCCTCTTTTTTTTTCCTCCCAGGTGCCATCAATACAAAATTTATTTGATATATTCTTGTCTTATCTATTGGATGCATGGCATAAATCTTATCTTTTCTACTGTTTAATGTCTTATAATGTGTGTGTATATATATATATATATATATATATATATATATATATATATATATATATATATATTTGCAGCATTTATCTTGATCACCTAACTACAGATTTGAAGATATTAGTGGTCATTTCTACTATTAGTGCTATTGGTTATGCACAGCTAAAGTGGTATTTTTTCGTTCGCTTGGAATTAATATTCATACTAACAATAGGTATCAATAAAGTGAGTTAAGTTAGATTTAAAGTGATGAAAGCGATGGAGCGAGGAAAGGGAAAGAGAACAGATTACAAGTAGGTTTCTCTCCCTTTATCTATTCATTTTAAGGAAAAGGTCAGATATCTTTCTTTCTATTTTTATAAGTGAGCCACCACACTTAGGGAAAAATATTTATCCATAGGTTTTTATTTCCATGAAACAAATTGGAAACCATATTGTGTAACAACATATTGTTCTTGATGGTTTTTTCCTTGTCCATAAACATCTAGTAGACTTTACCTACTTATTTTCAGTCATTTGAATGTGCCTTAGCAAACTAAGTGTGATTTATTTCTCTTTCAGAGTGTCCTTTGGAACGAACGCACTATTTTTCTTGAAAAAGTGCTCTGCATAGCACTATTATCTTAGGGACAATGCTCTACAATGCAATGCCTCCAACTCAAGGGTGTGTTGCCCCTATTACCAACCAAAATCTATCTATTTTTTCTTTTTCCAATTCATGTCAATGTTTTATTGCTAGAGTTTTGAGTGATTGATTACCTCAAGAGACCATTGTTCCTTTACTCTTTTTGCCTCACTTTGGATTTTTTTAATCAATGCTTCTTTGGGTTTCCTTTATCATTTTTGAATAGTTCCAAAGTTAAATTTTACATTTAATTAGTTCATTATTTTCAAAAATAAGAGTTGTCATTTCAGTATTTGTCTCTCTTGAAATTTTTGAGCGAATTTTTGTGCATTAGTTTCTTTTTTCGTTCATCTAAACTTAAAGTAAATCAAAAAGAAAAACATGAATTTTCATATAGGGATTGTGAGCGCTACTTGAGGACTAGTTTAGGGAATAATTACATTTATATGTGCTTGTTAGTATGAATCCTTTGTCGAAGTGTACGAAAAAGGACCACTTTAGCTACGCATAACTAATAGCCCTAACAACAAAAGTGGCTGCCAATATCTTCAGATCTGCGGTTAGTTGAACATAAAAGAGCTGCAAAAACCAGATCTATGCATGGAAAGACATTAAGCAGAAAAAATAAGGGTTTGCTCCATATGCCAATAGACAAGACAAGAACAATTTTTGAAAGAATTTTTATATTAATTGGGCACCTGGGAGGAAAACAAGAAGGCGTATCCAATTCTCCTCAGTGGGATGGGTTCTTGGAAGTCCTCAGCACTTTAGATCTAATATTTCTCTCTCTTGTTGGTGTAGAAAACCCAATGCAAAGAATAGAGCTCAATGGGAGCTCACACAGCAAATGATGGAAAAATGGGACCAAGTGTATAGATCCAGAGTGATCTAATAGGCAACAAAAGGTGAAGAATGGTAGAAAAAACCCTCCTATTTATAACAAAATATTGGGTCATTCTAGATCTTGGTGCATGGGTTAACCAGATCTAGATCCACTTTTTATGGAATATTTTATTATATTTGTTGGAGGAAAAGGTATTTGACTTGGGTCAAATCCCTTAATTTGTCAAAAATAAATAAATAAATGATTTATTTATCTTTTTAAGGAAGCGGTTAGAAGATAATCAAATAAATAATGATTTATTTAATTATTTAAGGAAGTAGTTGAAAGATAATTAAATAAATAATGATTTATTTAATTATTTGTGGGTGATTTGGTCATATTTAACAAGGAATATTATCTAAATAAGATTTAAATAATTATTCCTAGAAAATAATAAGATAAATAAAGGTTTATCTAATTAATTTCTTTGTTTTTGGGTTAAACATGATAGGGAATAATAATTAAATTATGGTTTAATTAATTATTCCATGAGGAAAATCAAACAAATATAGGTTTGTTTAATATTTCCTTTTGGGGTTTCCTGTTTTAACATAGTGAAAGCGATTTTACTTAGGGTAAAACTGGTCTTACATGGTGTACTTGGGTCCATCTAATGATAATAAGTTAGATGACCAAAAAATGGTGTAACAGATTGCCCCCCAGCGTGCGAGTGTCGGGAGCAAATCGTATGACCGAAGTACGTTGTAAGAACACAATCACTAGACAACAAAAGGGATGTCAGAGAGAGAAATGTGAGGTAGATAGTGTGCTGAAGGACTAGACCCTGAGGAGACGAGACTCGCGGGTGCAACAAGTCTCTTTTTATGAGAGGGTACCTGTGCTGAAGGCGGCGGGGGAGGCATACCTATGCCCGCCGAGACAAAGTACAAAAGAATAGTGTGTCCAGTAAACAAGGGACCGAACCATAAAGTACAGCTGGCATAATCATGAGCCAGATAAAAATACAATGAGGAATCCCACATACATGCTGTGCCTGGGAGGACCGCCAGGACTTGTACGATAATATCTGAGTACATGAGATACAAATACAACCCAAATGCCCCCTGTAAATGGGGAAGGGCTCACAAAATCTGACTGATACATGCAAGTCGAAGAGGCGCTGCAAGTGGCTATGGCCAACATCATCAAATATCTAGAGCTGCATCGAAGGCTGCAATGAAGAGGTCATCCGGGCATGTGGGGGGCTACCTGCAGGGCCACCCCCTCATGAGGGTTGAGACATCTCACACACACCCAGGGAATCATCAAGAGCTACTGCTGGATCACTATACCATCAAGTATACGGATCTCGATCATGCTGAAAGGAGTTGGAGAAACAATCAAGCCAAAGGGAAAGGAGATATCCCTTTGCCTGATCCGAGGCACCGAACAAGAGTGGAAGCTGGAACCAAGGTACACCGCCCTCTAGACCTGGCTTCTGGAATGAATGAGCTGATGTCGACAGAAGGAGGTCCGCCATAGGTGAGGCAATGAGAGACCCTCAACTAAGGCACGAGAGAAAAGAGTAGAGCGACGGATAGACTGATACTAATGATGATAGTGAAGTGGAAAGGACTGAGTAGCTAATGGACAAATTCCCTTGCTAGAGCATAAAGGGCATGAATGACATGGCAGCGACTGACACAACATCATCAGGGATGGGGGACAGTGGAACTGAAGGTCATAATGTGTGACACAATAGAGAGACCAAGCAATGAAGGATGGAAGGCTATAGTGGGGTACAAAGGGACGCGGTATAGACTCCATGGAGGGAATGATGACTCAACTTGGATGCTCTAAACAAGGGCGACTCGATGGTGCTGCCACACAGTAAAGGCCCCAATGGGGGACTGTGGAAGCATGAGTTCATGACGGGAACTCATGAAAAAAATTGACACGAACAAGGACAAGTAAAGAGGCAAGATGGTGCCCGAAGTACAAGTGTCGTAAGTGAGGAAATTCAATTTTAAGGAGAGGTGAAGTGACCCTTCTTGGACAAAATGTGTCGTGGTGAAGTATCAGATCACAAAAAACTAACAGATACCCATTTGAGGGCTCGGTGAGAGCTTTCCAATGGTGCAGACGGTTCGTTAAACGGGGCTACGGTGTGGTCGTAGCAGTCGAAAGAAGAAACAGGGGTTCTCTTTTAATAAGGCAGTTTTCCCTCCAAAATCACTCATTTGCTATTGTTGCTGTGGTGAATGTAAAGAGGAGAGAAGGCCCTAAATCTTGCGGCGAACGTAGCGGACAAACCGACCGTTGGAATCACGATTCGTCAGTTGCAGGTAAGAGGTCTAACCTTTCTCTTGCATTTTGATGGATTAAATTTTCAGTTTAGGGCCCAGAATCCTAGAAATAGCCCCTCCTTCATCTCTACGGCTGGGTCGCACTTTTTGGGCCAATAAGTGCGACCTGGGAAGCAGGTTTTAGGCAGAAAAGTGCGACTTGTCCCAGAAATGGGCAGAAAACTGCGACCTGGGAGATGAGGGGGTTTTGGTGCTGTTTTATGGCTGGAAGTTGGGTTTTGGTGTTTGGTTATGGTTTTCCCGATCTGTAAGCTGAAAAAAATGATGTGTTTGTGCAGGTATGGTAGATTTACAGGTGAACTAGAGAGAAAGAGACCTGGGGACACTACAGGCAGAGATCCAGGCGAATCAGGGCGTCCGTCGCGTACTGGACAGGTTTGGGGTTCTTAAGTTTTTGGAGAACCCTTTGATGAGAGCAGGCGAACCGTTATTGGCCCGGATTATCATTTACTGGGATCCAGATCAGGAGGTCTTTGTAGTGCAGGGGCACAGGATCGAACTGACGGTCCAGGACGTGTATTTCCTGACTGGTCTCCCGCCACTGGGGATGGTGGGAAATACACAGCCAGTGTTGCCGCGGGGGCGGCATATCATGGAGTTTGTGGAGCCTCATTGTCGACCAGGTCTCCAAGTTAAGGGGAATCGGATACCGATCGGGGATCTAGAGAGGCTAGAAACCCGTGTAGTGGCCGCAGCTGTGCTGCGTATCTTGGGCAACCATGCGCTCCATCACATCACTGGGGGGCAGATGATGATAGTAGAGAGTGTGTTGGGGGGGACCTACTATGGGTGGGCCCAAATGATGTTGGTGTCGCTAAAGCGACAGTTGTCGCTATGCAGGCGGCAGGTGAACCATGATTGCTCATATGGGACTTTATTATGCGCCTTCTTCTTTGAGAATATCCCGACCTTGAGGCCTCGTATACAGATTCCAGATGGGGGCCCGAGAGAGCCTAGGATGCGCCGTTGGGGACGGCTACTATGCAGAGGAGGAGGAGGGGCGGTCGGGCGAGTGTTTCAACCTCAGTTTTTTTCCCATTGGGATCAGATGCCATTGTACATAGATGACTATCCCTATAGTGGGATGAGCTACTGTGGAGACCCGGACCTGCCACTTCCACCTGGCCGAGTCTGGGGGCCCAATGGTAAGTGACAGATTGCTATTCTTGTATGGGCATGTTACAGTGTTTTGAATAGTAGCTAGGGTACTGATTCATGTACTGTTGGTATGCAGATATAGCACCGGTGAGGCCGGCCGGATATATGGGACGACCGGCAATAGCTGGAGCTGCAGGTCCGAGTGGGTTGAGAGCAATGCAAAATGAGGATGCAGCCGGCCTTCTGGAGGACATCCGCCGTAGATGCGAAAGGTTGCTGACCGGAGTATCAGAGCGCGGGTGGCAGGACTTAGATGACCAGTACATAGAACCATGTATTGGTCTGCCATCGGAATGGCGAGGGGTCATGCGGCGCATGGCGATGGCTGGTCAGGGGATTCGTGATCTACAGGCTACAGGGGCAGAGCCATTGGCTCAGGATCCGCCAGATAGTGATTAGGTGTGGGGCAGGTGGTGCCCCCTAGTATGTATGTAGGGGCAAGTGGTGCCCCCAGTTTTGTAACATGCTATGGGCATGTCATACGTATCAGAATTGATGGACTCTAAACACATGTTTTTTGCGACACATATTATGGATATATATCGTTTTTTAAATGATAATGAATGTTATTGTCTTGTATGAAATGCGTGTGATAAATGCCAATCTAGAACATGGTTTGCAATACTATCTACATAGTGATAATGTTCTGGAGGTACATGGATGAAAGTTATGGTTTCAAAGGTACGTATCAAGATTTTCACTCGTAAATAGCGTCTGAACAGCACAGGGTTATGCACACGATAAAAACCATTTAATTGCATTACAAGAAGTAGGGAATCCAAACGAACGTGCAGATGGAGGATGCGATGAAAGAGGGCATCGACTAAGAGACCACACACTGCATCATATTTGGCCTGATTTTTGGTGGAAAAACCAATGCAAACCCCGTTAGAGAGAACAAGGGCCTACAAGGGGGTGAAGATGGCCCAACCTGCCGAGGCTGGATTCCGAGAGTAACGACTTACACCATCGGCGTAACCGATAAAGGGTGTGGACTGGGGGTCCTGCGGAATGGTGTTACAAGACAACAAATGAGGGAAGGAGGGGAAATGACGGTAGTGTGAGTGCACAGGAGACATCGGGCGGAAAATGCGGGAGGGAGTGCAAGGAGCAGGATGACTGTGACTCATATACAAACTGGAGGGTGGTATACGAGGGCTATCGGAAGTATGGAGAGGACTCGGGCTGCGGAGGTGAACAGAGACACGGGTGGAGTGATCTCGCGTATGGGTAGAAAAGGGGTGGTCAAGGGACACAACAGGGGAAGATACAGATGGGCTAGGCTCCAAGTGTCTCGCAGAGGAGGATAGGTAAAGAATGGTTACAGTAGACTCTGTCATCTGAACATCAGCGGGGGTAATGTCGATGGGAGCGGGGGGATCCTCAGGCTGGCCTCAAGCATACTGCGCGAGGATGGGAGAGGCGGATTGATTTTGTTCAACCTCATACTCTCGGATTACCTCTAAAGAGGTGCGGTAATGCGTCAGGTGAGAAAAATGGTGGGATTAATGGCCATGAATGCCGCACAAAACATAGGGCTTGTTGGTGCGAAGAGTCTTGGGGTTCTTGGTTACGAACGAAGAAGGAAGGGAGGCTTCAGGGACCGTAGACTCGGGGAACGCGACTTTAACCATGGGATGAATACGGGGCAACTCGGGACAAGCATGGGTGGCATGACCGGTGACATCACATAAGGCACAAGGCTTCGCGGGCAGAGAAGGGGCTGGGTCAGTCATGGTGGTCTTGTCTTTAGGTGCCCCCATGCGGGCTTTGCCTTTCTTCCCGGGAGCCGTCACGACAGGAGAAGGGTTCTGTGGAGGTGCTGGGGGCACAGTGGCAACAGAGGAAGCTAGGGGGACCGGTTGAACCGATGTCAAAGCCATATAGGGCTTGGGATGACCAAGAGGGGTGGCGGCTGGAGGATCAAGGTACCAGACCGGTATGCCCAAGGTCAAGTTAGGGAGAGAGAGGGTGGCCATGACGGGGACGAAATATACTCCGGGAGGGGGAGATAGGAAAGGGATCTGCCCAGCAGGGTAATGACCAGGAGGGACGACTTCGAGATGGTTAAGGCCAGGAGGAACCGATCTAGGAGGATAAAGGGGTTCAGGGATACCAGCTATAGGGGTAGGGCCAGAAGGAGGAGGTCCGGCTGGCTGAGATGAATGGCTAGGAGCGAGTTGCGGAGGGCGAGGGGGGGGTTGCTGACTAGCCGAGGTAGGCCGCTTACGGGCATCCTGGGATGATTGCATCATGTAAACATTCGATGAGTTGGGATCGGTGAAAGGAGGGGGGGGAAGGTTAGGGAAAGTTCCAAGCAGGGAGGAATCTTTGTAAACGCCGGGGGAGACATTGGTCAAGGAATCGACGGTTTGCTTGTTGGCTACAACAGAGATGGTTGTCTCAGGGGAGGTCTGAGATTTTGGCTCATGATATGTCAACTGGTCAATGGTGACTATCTTTCCATTATGGGGGAAAGACATCTTGCGAAAGACCACGGATGGGACAGCAGACATAGCATAGGTGTAGCTTCGCCCCAATAGAATGTTGTAATCTAGCGGGGCGTCGATGACTTCGACGTCAACGCAAACAGTCTTACCGGCGAGGGTGATAGGACAATTACGAAACGGGCCAATGGGCTGGGAGGCATGACCGTCCCACGCTCGAAGGGTGATCGTGGAAGGGGCCAGCTCAGGGGATCCGAGTTGCTTCCAAACCGAAGCGGACATCACGCAGGTGGATGCCCCCTCATCAATTATACACCGGGAAACGTTGGCGTTTCGGATTTTGACTGGGATTTGGAAGGCGACGGAAGGAGGAAGAGGAGGATGGTCCGATTGAGTGGCGTCGAAAACAATCATTTGGTCATCAACAGGATCTACAGCGCCCACGGAAGATAGTAGAGCCTTCTTTTGGGAAGGGCACGACTGGAGGAGTTCCAGTGTGGAAATGGCAGCAGGAGATTGCGCCAAATCATCTACTATGCTATACGAATGAGCAGCTCGACCGGAAGCAGCATTTCGACGTAATGGTCCCTTAGGAATCTTGGTATGAACCTCAACTTTGGGTTGAGGGATATGTAAGGGGCCACTGGGTGTCGAAAGAGGCTCTGTAGAACCTGAAGAAGGAGGCTCGGGGGCAGACTGAGCAGGAGGCTTGGGGTACTGGCGAGACCGAGTTTGAAGGTGAAGATCGACGGATGGGTTAGGATCGGAGTGCATCATAAGGATCTGGTAATCAGAGGAACCAGAAAGGGAAGGGGGGGTGGCTACCTGGCTGTCGGGCGGTTGGGTAGCCACGAATCCTTGCTGAGGGAAAGGATCAGTAAACACAGCCGACTGGGTAGTGGCCACATTAGGAGGAGCATGAGGGGAGGCATGATGTCCATGCAATGTGGCTTGATACTCCCACATCTGCCGCATCTGGGGTAAGAGGGGACAATCGTGGGTGTAATGACCATAAACACTGCAACACGAACACGGCTTACTTGTGCGAAGCGACCTGTCCAGCTTGGGTTGAGTGCCCTGTTGCTGGTTGGCAGTGTTAGGGTCCATACCAGGATTGGGTCCACGGGTACCAGGGGTAGATTGGTTTGGATTGCCTCTCCACCTTCTTTGAGAAGAAGGGGGATTAGTCACGCCCTGTTGTGTAAATACTTTCCCTGGAGGGGGCTGTAGGTGCTGGTGCTGGGTTTGAGGAGGCAAGGGAGGAGGAAGCGCATATGCTGGAGGAGCTGGCGCACCAGGCTGCGGATAAGGGTAATGGGTAGGTTGGGCAACATTGAGGTAAGCGAGGAGGTTGGGAAAAAAGAGGAGGCATGCGCGTGTCACGGATACATGCTACGGACATCTGAGAGGCACTGGAGGGCGGCTCTCTGGGGGGGAACCATAGCCCATAGGAGGTTGAGCGTATGGATGGAGAAGAACTCCCAACGATACCTTGGTTGGAATGAGGTTTGGGGCGTTACCGCCAAGACACCGAAGGAGTTGGGAAAGAACGGTATAAACATAACCAGATTGAGCGTAGATCAGGTCATATTTCAAGGCTATTTGGAGGGCGGCTTCTTCGGTTTGAGGAAAATGGGAGGCGACATCTTTGCCAATGGGAGCTGGAAGGGTGCGAAGGAACCGGTCCATATAAACCCGATCTTCGAAGGGCGGGGCTCGACATAAGCTCCGTCTTCTTCGCCATTCCTGAACATGGGCGGAAAGGCGGGTTGAAGAGGATTGCTTGAAGGAAGTCAAGAGCTCCGTGCCAGTGTCGTATCGGAGAGGGAGCTGGAAATAAGAAAAAAAGGCCTGAGCAAGGGTCGCAAAGGTGGTATGGGAAGAGGTAGCTTGTTCAACATACCATTTAGAAGCTTCGCCGGTAAGCGTGCGTTGGAACAAACGAAGACGGATGGAGTCATTGGTAATGGAATTGGAGGAACACCACATGTGGAAAGATCGGACATGATTGGTTGGATCTTCTCCAGCTTGGCCTTCGAATTTAGGGATATCAGAAGGGAGCTTGGTTGGCATGGCAGGCGAACCAACATCGTGGCGGATAGGGTCGTTGCTCAACTGATTGAAATCGGGGAGGCTGAGGCCTGCAATGTACGGCAGCAAGGGGGTGGCCGGGGTCGTTCCTGTGGCGGTTCCACTAGTAGTCGGGCCGGCATTAGGGTCGGGAGAACCGCTAGCATTAGGCCCTGGACCAGACATGGTGGTAGGGGGAGAACCAGGAGGAGAAGGGGAACCCAATGAATCAGGAGAGGAGTCAGAGTGCGGACTCGGAGGAGGACTGGCTCGACGACGGCGGTTCGGAGCGGGTCGATCGACCGGAAACTGAGGGTGAAGGCCAAGAAGTCTCCGGGAAAGGCGCCTTGGGGGCGCAATGACGACAGGAAGAAGGAAACCGACAGGGGGAGAAAGGGACAGAATCAATTGAGGTCAAGGGCAGAAAAGGTGCAGTGACAATTGATTTTAGAGTCTTTGCCAGGCGGTGTTAACCAGGCGCTTCTTGGCTTAGGGTCAGTGTGTGGCGTGCGTTAATTTTAATTTTTAAACCCTTTCCGTTTTGAGAGCAAGAAAAAAGTGTGCTGCGTAACTGAAAATAAACCTACAGAGAACAGTATATAATGCTGAAATAACAGAAAAATAATAGTTACTTGTGCATCTATCTAACCCAAGAAGGCGGGTCTCTCAAAACTAATCTGAAAAGAAAGGGAAAAATCTAGGCAAAACACACGAAAAAGAGGCCAATAGATCTAAGGTCAAAAGGGACAGGGATCTAAAGGATAAAGCTGTTGAAAAGAGGTGCAGATCACAGCCAAAAGACAGAGGCAAGGTGGCTGGAAAAAGGAAGGAAATCAGCAAAAAACGGAGGGGGCAAGGTGGAGGCCCTAAAATTAGATCCAAACAAATCTTCAGGAGGTGATTTGAGAGGTAGAAGAGCTGATTTCAATGGATCTGAAAGGGAGGTAACAGATCTGGAAAAAAGGAGGTTGAAGCTCTGAAAAACAGACGGCTGAAACAGCTAAAACTCTTCCACAAAAAGTGGAGGGTACTAAAGCCCTAGGGGGGCTAGGTTCCCACTTAGATGAGTAAAAACAGATCAGATAACCCGAGCCGAAGCGGGTTGAGACGGAGGGTACAGAGAAAACACGACGAGAAGGCTGCGGTGTAGAACCTAGAAAAATTGCGGAAAAATCCGAAAAAGCTGGCGGGCCGCAGTTTACGACTGTTTCGGTGCGGAGTGTGGCAGGCGAGAGAAAAGTGCAACACAGAGGTCCAAATTCATGGGTTTATGGACCAAAAAGTGTGACCCCAATTCTCGGTTGTCTCGGCGGCGATTTTCAGAAAAGTTGTCGTCTCGATTCGGCTGGTGTCGCTTACCAACGCAATAGGGCCGGAAACACACGGAAGTTAGAAATTTTAATGTTTTAGGGTTTTATGTGAGAAAAACAACATAAAAATAGGAAAAATAAACGGTAGTAGCCTAGAATTTTGGTAAGTGGATATGCATATATGAAAAATGACGACGGTCGTAATTTAAAACCCGTGTGGAGTCGCCATTTGTTAGTATGAATCCTTTGTGAAGTGTACGTTGAGCTACCACTTTATCTACGCATAACTAATAGCCCTAACAACAAAAGTGGCTACCAATATCTTCAGTTATGCGGTTAGTTGAACATAAAAGAGCTGCAAAAACCAGATCTATTCATGGAAAGACATTAAGCAGAAAAAACAAGGGTTTGCCCCATATACCAATAGACAAGACAAGAACAATTTTTGAAAGAATTTTTATATTAATTGGGCACCTGGGAGGAAAAAAAGAAGGCGTATCCAATTCTCCTCGGTGGGATGGGTTCTTGGAAGTCCTCAGCACTTCAGATCTAATATTTCTCTCTCTTGTTGGTGTAGAAAACCCACACAAAGAATAGAACTCAAAGGGAGCTCACACAGTAAATGGTAGAAAAGAGTGACCAAGTGTATAGATCAGTGATCAGCAAACCTTAAAGGTGAAGAATGGTAGGAAAAACCACTCTATTTATAACAAATATTGGGTCATTCTAGATCTTGGTGCATGAGTTAACAGAGATCTAGATCCACCTTTTATGGAATACTTTATTATATTTGTTGGAGGGAAAAAGTATTGACTTGGGTCAAGTCCCTTTATTTGTGAATAATAAATAAATAAATGATTTATTTATCATTTTAAGGGAGTGGTTGAAAGATAATCAAATAAATAATGATTTATTTAATTATTTATGGGTGATTTAGTCATATTTAACAAGGAATATTATTTAAATAAGATTTAAACAATTATTCCTAGAAAATAATAAGATAAATAAGGATTTATCTAATTAATTTCTTTGTTTGGGGTTAAACATGACCAGCAATAATAATTAAATTATTGTTTAATTAATTATTCCTTGAGGAAAATCAAACAAATATGGGTTTGTTTAATATTTCCTTTTGGGGTTTCCTGTTTTAACATAGTGAAAGCAGTTTTACTTAGGGTAAAACTGGTCTTACATGGTGTACTTGGGTCCATCTAATGATAATAGGTTAGATGACCAAAAAATGGTGTAACAGTGCTCATTGATGATTGCAAATTATCTAATTGCTCTATCCCTACTAGTTAGATTTTCATTACCGAAAATCAATTCAAAATGAATGCTTATCATTATAATGAATTCCAGTAATGTTCAATACATCTCACGGTGAACTTGAAAGACAAATTGACAAAAAAGAGCAACATAAAATTTATCTGAATTTATCTAAGAAAGCATTGTAACATGAATGATAACATTTAGAGGTCTAGGTTAGAATACGTGTTCCGACGTTGTTAAATATAGTAGCTATCGTTAATCGTCCACAATACATTCCAAGTGTGATATCTAATTCCATGTAGAGAATTATATCAGAGCTCATAGACGTACTTTTGGGTATATTGAGCAGTGTTCTGGTATGAAAAGTATAAGGGGATGCCCTCACTGTGCAATTTCACATTAGACAACACTATTAAGGATTTGGCTTCTAATTACCTTTGCATATATTTAGGAGGAAACATTTAGGTTAGTTACCATCCATAGGTCACCGAGTCGGCCGCCTTGTACCTGTGATACATGGAACACAGCATTTGGGGAGATTTCCTGCACGTATAATAAATCCTTTGTTCCCTGAGGTAGTATATTTTAGTTCACAGTTCCTTGGTAAACCTTTTGCCTAGTATCACCCTATTATATTATATTTTACTTTTGGTTTAAAATCAATGAACAATCGTGGAAGAAGATCAAGCCCTTCCCTGTCATTCACATAGGACATCGAATAAACCTCTATTACCACCCGAGGCTACTCCTAGTAGATGAAGGTTCACTCACCCTACCAAGTTTGGTAAGTCTGGAACTCTTGGTGCTACATCATCTGATATACCAAAGACATTTGATCCTTTGAGTACCGAGTCTCAAGTCGTTTTGAATAATCTCATTTTATCTACTATTGTCGAGATAGAAATATTAGAGTTACCTCAGGACATTGAAATTCAATCCAGTGAAATGGTGAACACTAAACCTGAGTTTTTTCAAATATAAGTTGATCCAATAGTTGATCCCAAAGTCAAAGAACAAGAAGTTGTTCCAGTGCAATTGTCTAATCCTCAACCATCTATAGTCATTGATTTTTCCTCTTTATTATAGAGTTTACCGCCTAAAATTTATCTTCGGCCCGACGGTGAAGAAATTCCACCTGGATTGATTTCCATTCAAGAAATACCACAAGAAGAAACATCACCTTTAGCTATAACTCATTTTTTGTTGGAGCTTAATCAATATCCATCCTTTCCTCCTTCAATTTACACTGCTCCTTTTGATCTTGTTCACTCTCAATTTACCGTAGATTCGTTAGAGTATTTTATAGGTTATATAACCATGATAGAAACAACATCCTATATTGTCCCATATTCTATAGCTGTGACAACATCTATAGCTAGTTCATATTCGATTTTTTCGACTACACTCGAGGAAAATCTATATGGTGGTACATTCATCCCACTAAGTTACTAAGCTTTAAATGGAACCTACTCTAGTGTCTCCTCTATTTATGGACTTCACCGATGTCATTATTTTTAATTATATATGATTCATAAATTACGAGTACTGAATGACCTGACTCTCAATATCAACCTAGTCCATCCAATTACAATCCATCTTATCCAGTATCTACTACATTCCCATCCTATGAAAGTCGGTATGTGCAATATATCTATACTACATATGCTAGGGGGCAACAGATGTATGCTCCATATGGAAATACTCAATCGTATTATAGTCCATCATATGTTGGAATGCTAGTTTTTCAATGGTATCCTACGTTTCCTATGCAGCTGTAAATGGTTATGTATCCATATCAACTAGTTCAACCTGTTGCATCTGTACCGACTACACCTATTATTTCTTCTATAGTTCTTTCCCAGTCTACTCAAGTAGACCTTCAACCCCTAACCCTCAAGTTTTGGGTCTACATATTTTGTCTTCCTAGGTTGGTATTCAAAAACCATATGTATCAGGAATTTCACAACAAGAGGCTACTTTACCTTTGTCACAACATTTTACTAGTCCAATTTATTCACAACCTAGTCCAAATTATCCTCGTGAGTAATATCTGTATTATTAGATACCATGGCAGCCACAACAACCATTCCCTCAATATAAGGCTTAACTAGGTCAAGGTCAAAAATCCTACCCCTATCTAGGTTACCAACAACATAATCCATATGCTGGTGCATAAAGGATTGTTTCTTAGGCGATTCCATCTTATCTTGGTTATGCTGAATCTCACTTTAATTGACAGTTGCCATTTTCTGCAACGTTAGATTTATCGGACTTAAATCGGCTCACCAATGATCACATTAATTATTTACCTTGGTGGTCGGTGATTCCACATAACTTACCCTCGGACATTCCTAAATTTAATGGAAATTTTCGATAAGACCCCCCTACGCATGTCATCACTTATCATTTATGTTGTTCATCGAACTCCTTAAATGATTATTTTGTTAGATTTCACCTTTTCCAGTGAATGCTTATTGGTACCGTTGCAAAATGGTATATTGAATTACCAAAAGCTTCATTTAATAACTTTACATATTTACCCACTAACTTCTTAATCCACTTCCAGTTACCCATCAGATATGAAACTAGAAAGGAACTTTTGAATGGATTTAAACATACCACTACTGCTCATATATGGGATCATATACATGAGTGGCATCGTCATCATCGAATGCTTAAAACATTTGTTCTTGATCAATTTTTAGCTATGTGGTTTATTAAGTCCTTGTTATGAAATCAGCTTCATATATGGAATAAAAGAGAGATCAACGCCTTAGAAATAAGGCACATCAAGGGGGAAATTTCCTTTACATATGAAAATTTCTTGGATGAAACAAATGACAAAACCTCCTTTCCATATATATGAGTCCATGGGGTCAGAATATAATCCTATTTGACGTAACAATAACAATGTAAGGGCAGAATAATAAAAATATAGGGGTTACAGCGATACAACAATAATCATAAGGAGCTAAACTAACAAAAAAAAAATACACTAGTAATATAGGGACCTAACATGACCCCCCCCCATCCCCACCCCCATTCAAAAAAGTGTTTTCTTCAATGCTTGAGTAGCTCTAGATGCTTCTATAAGAAATTATCATCCTCCCATGTTGAATCTTCAGTGGGTAAGTTCTTCCATTTGATGAGAAACTCTGAAATTGATCGATTTCATAGCTATTGAGTTCTTGTTTCTGTGTCTCCTTCACGTTCAAATATTATTTTTCCTTCCTCATCAACTTCTGGAAATATTGTTTGAACTAGAATTTTGTCACCTATAACATTCTTTAAGCATGAAACATGGAAAACTAGATGCACACGAGAAGAAGCAGGAAGCTCCAATTTGTGTTCCATACTACCAATCTTTTGCAACACCTTGTAAGGAGCATAGTACTTTGGTGATAATTTATTATCCTTCTTAGGTTGCTTGAGGGACATTTGTTTGTATGGTTGTATCCATAAAATACCCAGTCTCCTACATCAAAACCTATCTAGCTGCAATGTTGATCTGCTTGTTATTTTTTCCGATTTTGTGCCAAATTTAGGTTATCCTTTAAGAGTTGGAGAACTTGTTTTTGATGATCAATGTGATATTCCACTGCTTGAACCTTAGAATTTTCTCTTAAATATGATGTGATGGATGGTGGATGATATTCATGAAGTGCCATAAATGGGGTCATTTTTGCTGCAATATGGAAGGAAGTGTTATACCAACATTCAGCTACAGGTAACCACTTGACCCATTGTGTTTTTTTATTAGATACAAAAAAATGAAGATATCCTTCCAAAAATTTGTTCACTATCTCAGTTTTCCCATCGGATTGAGGATGATAAGATGAGCTATGAGCTAGTTAGTACCCAAGCAAGAAAATAATTCCATCCAAAAAATTCCAGTAAAAATGGGGTCTCTATTGCTTAAAATAAACTTTGTCTCTATCGCTTACAATAAACTTTGTGTTTCCATGTAGATTTTTACTTGTTTCCATAAATGCAGTATCAAATTTACTTGATTTGAATGGATGAGATAGTGAACAAAATTATGCATACATGGAAATTCTATTAACTACCACCATGATGAAACTCTTTCCTTTGGACTTAGATAAAGATGTGATAAAATCTATTGAAATATCCTCCTAAAGTTGACTTGGAATGCATAAGGGTTGTAGAAGACCCGTGGTCTTAATTGTCTAAACTTTATTTTTCTAGAAACCCAAAAAATTCCACCACAAACTTTGGAATATCAAGTTTAATTCCATCCCAAAAAATTCTTTCTTCACCCTATATTATAATGCATAAAGGTTGTAGAAGAATCGGGATCTTAATTGTCTCAACATTATTTGGCTGGAAACCCAAACATTCCGCACCAAACTTTTGAATATCAGATTTAAGGCCATCCCAAAAAAATTCTTTCTTCACCCTATGGTAATTTTTTAAAATTCTTGAGTTCCCTCCTAAGGGAGATGTGTGCAATTCAAAAAAAAAAATTGGTTTTAGCTGGGAATTCTTACAAAGATATAAGCGATCTTTGTACCATAAGGAATCATTTTTCCAGCTAAATGTATCACATCTACTAGGATATTGTTGTAAATTTTGACTGAGTGTCCACACTTCTTCTTCCTTATTCCATTCATCCATTTCTTCAGTTATCCAATCTGGTTGGATAATAGAAATGGCACAAAGAAATGCTTCCACCTCTTCATCCTTTCTTGAGAGTGCATCTACAAAAACATTTAGCTTCCATTTTTTTATATGATTTCAAAGTCATAACCCAACATCTTTGTGAACCATTTTTTCTTCTCTTCTAAGGATATTATTTGCTCCAAAACATGTTTAAGACTATCATGATCAATTTTTACCTCTAAGTGTCTTCCCATTAGATAAGATCTCCATTTCTATAGTGCATGTACTATTTCCAAAATTTCCTTATCACAAATACCTTTCTATAAATACTTTCCTTTGATTGGATGACTTTGAAAAGAAATGGGTCTTCCTTCTAGCATTAAAACCGAACCAATTCCATTTCCTGAGGCATCACATTCCACAATAATTTTTTTTGTGAAGTCTGGCGTAGATAAGACTCATGCTACGAACATTTCCACTTTAAAATGCTCAAAGGCCTTAGTTGCTTCAGGAGTCCATCAAAATACATATTTCTTCAATATTGTTTTTAGAGGTGTTTCTATTCTCCCATAATTATTAACAAATCTGTGATAAAACCCTATTAGCTTGAGAAATCCTCAAAAATACTTTATGGTTGTGGGGAATTTCCATTTTTTAATGGCCTTAATTTTGTCTGGGTTTACCTTAACACCCTCGTGAGATACAATATGACCTAGATATCCCACTCCTTGTACTCCAAAGAAATATTTGGAGGTTTTTGCATATAATTATTTCTATCGCAATAGTTTGAGCACCCTATCAGCATGTTGAAAATTATCCTTACAAGACCTGTTGTAGATTAGTATATCATCAAAAAATACTAACACAAATTTTCTAAGGAAGGGTTTGAAAATGGAATTCATCAACCCTTGAAATGTAAAAGGTGCATTGGTAAGGCCAAAAGGTATGACCAAAAATTCATAATGATCTTCATGACTTCGAAATGTTGTTTTCCGAATATCTTCAGTCTTAATTCCAATTTGATGATATTCTGAACAAAGATCCAACTTGGTAAAATAAATTGCTCCATGTAATTCATCCAATAATTCATCAATCACCAGAATGGGAAATATATCTTTAATATTGAGCTTATTGATCTCCCTATAATTTGGACACATACGCCATGAGCCATTGATGTGCACCAATAATACTAGAGCAGACAGAGATCTTTGACTAGGTTTAATTATACCAACCTCTAAAATTTCTACAATAATACATTCAATTTCACTCTTTTTGACATAATGATATTTGTAAGGCCTGATATTTGGAGGAACACTTTCTGGAATCAAATGAATAGCATGACCATGATCATGAATAGGTGGGAGATCTTTGGGAGTTTCAAGCACCTTGGAATGATTGTTAAAGGCTTTTTGGAGATCTGGAGAAATATATGATTTTGATGTTGGAACTTATAGTGAGCATAATTGTGCACACCTCATTTTTCTTTATTCAGAATATTTTTCATGACATTAGAGCTTATTATCTTTCGTGGACTCTCTGTGATACCCCATAGTTCAACTCCCTTTCCTTCTGAGAAAAATTCAAGAAAAGTTCTTGAAAATTAAAATCTACCGTTCCCAAAGATTGTAACCATTATAATCCTAGTATAAAATCCTCACCCCCCTTTGGAATGGCAAGCATTGGACTATGAAATACATACTCCCCAATGGTTAGCTTCATATTGTGGCATTTTATGGAGAAATTTATATTTTCTCCATTTGCAACCATCACTTCACATTCTGGTGTTGGGTATAGGAAGCAATTCAATTTCTTGGCTACCTTAAAATGAATAAAAGTATGGGTACTACGATAATAAATCAACACTATTACCTTTTTCTTCTTCATATGTCCTTTTATCTTGAGAGTTTAAGGAGCGGTAATTACTTCCAATGCATTACATGATATGGTCAGACTCATTTCTTATTTTTCTAGGGTTGGTTCCTCCTGTATATCCTCTTCTTTTTAACTTTATTATTCATATCCTTCCTCCTCTTCACAATCTATGTAAAATAATTTCTTCTCGACACATTTATGACCTTTATTGTATTTTCTATCACAACTATAGAAAATTTGTTTTGCTCTTTTTTTCTTCTAATTTTTGTGGTGTCAACCTTGTAGGTTGTGGAATTCTAGGAGTAGCAACACTTCCATACTTATAGATGTGAGTGGTAGGTTTCATTGTTGCCATAATTTTACGTTCAATTTATCTTGCAAACCTAAATTCCTTCTCCAATGAATTAGGTTCCGAAAGGCTAAACTCATGTTGGATCTTATCCTTTAAATTCCCTATGAAGACATCAATCCTGTGTTCCTCTGGAATATGAATTACCCTTATATTCAATTTTTTGAATTCCTCAATGTGATCCACCACTGAGCACTTTTGTTTGATATTTATCGATTGGCTAAATAAGGTGTTTATCTTTGTATCCTCATAATTTTTTATCATTTCCTCCATAAAAATTGACAAAGTGAAAATTTTTGTACAGGAGAAAAGCCATCAATACCATACAAATGTATTTTTTTATAAATATAAAGTTGTAATACATACCTTTTGTGTTTTTTGTAAATTATTGAGATAAAAATATTTCTCTATCTGTAGTATCCATGTTACAGGATCCTTGCCTTGAAAATTTCTCATATCGATATTTGGAATATGGCAGGTATTCAATCCAACATTAGGGTTTATGAAATCATCATTAACATTTATTTGGTTCTCATCATGAGTTTTATCTATTGTATTTTCACCATTAGGAATCATTTCTTGTATCAAACTTCTCAAGCCTTCCATGTATGCTTTTAGATCATTCTTCATGCCTTCCATGTTTTCCTTCATTTTTTCTTCTATACCATTCATCTTAGCTTCCATGTCTTCCATGCCCTTCTTAAAACCATCCATCTTAGCTTCCATGCTTTTCTTCAAAACTTCGATTTCATTTTTGGTTGCTCTTTGTGAGAGTGAAATTTGGTGCACTTGCTCTTGTAACTTTGATATATCATGTTTCACTTCTTCATATTTATGAGTCATAGTATAGTATTCGAAGGGCTTAATGGGTGTTGAATCCTTTTTAGTGGGAATTTTAGAATCCAATATTGATATCTATGCTTCAATATTCCCCTCAAATCACTTCAAACTTATTTTTAAACAAGACTTATGGAATTTTAAAAAACAAATACACACCTTTTTCTTGCTTTTTAGGATGTCAATGTTGAAACTGAATTATCTCTATAATTTCGAATCTTCAATAACTAAAATTTGGTCTTGTAGTATCCATATGAATCTACTCTTGAATGCCACAAGTCTGACCTGATTTTGATGCCTCAAGACAAATTTATGCCCAGTCTCCCACAATGAGCTAATTATGGATTGGTTCAGTAGAGTGAAATTGTATGGCGTGCCACGTGTCCTTGTTTCCTCATTCAGCTCTAAAATGTATACAAAGGAAACTAAAATCATTGTAATTTCTGCCAAATTTTATAGAATTCAAAGAAAATCCTTAGAGAGAGAGTTATGAAGATTTTCCCAAGGTCACCTCTTTTAGATGAAATTCGGGAGCCTACAAAAACCCTAACTTTCACATATCATATCTCTGAAAATATTGTGAAACAAGATCTGAAATTTTTACACGAAGTTCCTAAGGATTTTGGGTTCGTGTGATAAAAATTTTAGGTTATGAACCTTCATAGAAAAATATTTATACCGAAAAATTCACAATGACCTCCTTGGTGCAGCAAAACCCTAGAATCCAAATCTCTCATACCAATTGTTATGGAACTAGCTCCAAAAATAGAAGAAAATAGAGATCAAAGCCTTATAAATAATCCACTTTAAGGGGGAAACCTCCTTTACATTACATAAATGAAAAATTCTTCGATGATACAAATGGAAACCCTCCTTTCTATATATAGGAATCCATGGGGTCGAAATGTAACAATATGGGGGTTACAGGTCTACAACAATAAAAATAAGGGGGCTACACTAACAATAATAAGGGAGTACACTAGTAATATAGGTACCTAACAATCCTTGTTTCCATATATCACTGAGGATGTGTTTAAGGTCCCACCTTACCTACCATAATTATTATAGAAAAATATTGTATTAAATCAAAATGTGACACACAGACACACACACATATATACATAGAAGTTATTGGTTTCCTTTACACTACAACCTAAATTATAGTAACTCATCCTCGAAGCTACAAGGTTCAAGGTTTATCAAGATCCAAAACATACAACCATAATACTTGCTTCTCAAGAGTAAAATCACCTTTAAAATATAAATTATTTAGTGGGATGAATAAATTTCAACATTTATGAACCACAATTTACAATAAGATAATTGTTAATTCCGTTGTAATTAAATGTGTTCAAGAGTGACTAATTTGATTTTGTCCTAAATAACATGCTTATGAATTATTTTCTTAAAAGGATAAGTCAAATTATATAGGGTTCGCTTCCAATAATAGGAATTCATATGTGATCTAATATTGCAACAAATTACTTAACCCCAATATTGACTTTCCATGAGGACCCTTTAACTCAATGAAGTTATTACACTAGAAACATCATGATTGCAAATTCTAAATTAACTTAAACCTTTCTGTTTTATGGACGGTTCATAAAAGTAATTAAATGCTACCATTGGACTGCTATATGATCCAAATATATTAATGTAAAGTTAGAATAAAAACATTTATTAAATTAGAATATATAATAAATATTAGAGACAATTAGAAATATAATATTTTTAGCAAAGATAGGACTCTAGAATTGAGTCATATCTGAGGCTCTAAAATAGGAATAAAGCTAGTAAATTGGATAGAAGATCATTTATTGTAAGTGGACTCTTGTTATTTTTTCAAGTCATCCATAACTAAATTAAGTTAGGACATATAGCTTATAAATAGGTTAGTCTCCTAATTGAAAATTTAGTAGAAGTTTACGTTTGTAAACTCCTGCAAATTTTTATTAATTTCTTTTCCATTATCAATAAAAGTACATGTCTGAGGACACTTCTTTATTAATGTGGTATTAGAGCCACCAGTATTGCAGAAGATGTAAAGATGGAGATTTCAGCTTTGCATATTTTTCAAAAATTTGGCTAAAGGATGAATTGGTATGCAATCTTGTCAATGCTTTAAGGAAAATAAATTTATTGGTTATAATCTGAAAATCATTTTTTATTTATTGAAGATTCAGTTTTTTTTTAAATTCAATTTTCTGCAAGCTTCTTGTCGATGTCTTCCTACAATTTTTCTTCCCATTGAATAAGATTGTTCATGAAAAGAGTCCCCAGCCACTCGCAGAGACCTTCAGGCGGAGCGAAGTCCAAATTTAAAAACTTGTTGAAGGCATTACCGTTAGCAATAAAGCTAGCCACCACTCCTTTCATGTATATTGGCAAATAAATACTGAAGAGAAAAAAAAATTAATTGAGTTGAAGCAGCGTTGAATGAGCATTAAAGCATTGAACGCAGTAGTCTGTATTCAAATTTGATCGTGAGTGACTGTTGAGTCGAATATAGAGCTTCAATTCCGAATTACAAAGCCACCGAATTGAGGGAGCATTGAAGCTGAACACAAAAGTGTTGTTAAAGGAGATCGGGAAGTGACTGTTGCAAAGCCAGATTTTCAAGCTATATGTGGATGTAGAGCTTGAACGTCAATTTTCAAGCTACAGGGAATGCAACATTTGAACACTGATTTCAAAGCCATAGGTGAGTGGACTTGGTTTATCCGTGTGCAGAGTGGAAATAGTCACGTGACAAATTGTGTATCTACGGAATTGATGTTTGGGTGTGGCACTACCGTGCTCTACCCATACATTTCTATCATTACATTGATCGGGCGGACTGTGTAGTATAAAGAAATCACATTTTTTTTATTGTAGAGTTTAACCTTGGTTGATTAAATTAGTAAACATAGATTCTTGGAGGCGATAGTAATGAATGGGCTTGGTGCATCCAACTCCGTTTGTAAATGAAGGATTATGCTTGGATTTACATGATGTGTTGTTTGTTTTATATATTTATTGCTTGCACTCGCAATGATTATGTGAGGATTCAATAAGCATTGTGAGAATTGAAGTTTATGTAAGTGATAAAATATTAAAGAGGAGCTTGATGATTGCGTTATATAGGTAAATGCATGCTTATATTTAAAGAGTGATTTGGGAAAGATAAGGATTGACTTTTTTTTTTTGTAATTGGAGTTATAAGGGAGAAAATTGAAATTTTTTTTAATTTTTTTTTTATTTTGGAGAAGTAAGGGTCATTAATTTGTAACTTGAAATATATTTTTACTTTAAGGGGGGGGGGGGGGGGGGGGGGTAATTTTTTTTAAGGATATTTGTAACGGATATGTCAAATTTTACAAAGATTTCATTGCAAACACTCAACGAGAAATTTACTAGAGCCAAGTGCAAAGCTCAATCATTTTTCTCCTTTTTTGAACGACTATACAAGGGTCAAGGCCAAGCCTCGATAGATTGTTTTTTTTGTGGCGTGTGTCGTTCTTTTTTGTGGCGTGTTTCAAGTGACGAGTTGCTCATTTTTTTTGTGCTTGATTCTTTTGGTGCACTCCTTCAACACTACAATGTCAAAGTTATTTAACATGTTCTATGAATCTGATAAGCTAGAAGGAGTGAAATCTTATAAGACATGGAAACGTCTAATTGAAAGCACTATCATATATAATGAATTGTGATATAAAATTTGTGATGGAAAAATTAAGCCAAATAAACCAACAGATGCAGCTTCACTTGCAAAATGGGAAGCAAAAAATGCCAAGGCATTAGCTCTTATAAAAGCTTCAGTTAGTTATAAAATGTATATACACATTGAAAATTCCTTAGACGCATGGACTGCTTTACATACATTCAAATATCTCTTTGATACACAACCTGAATCAAAGAAGTTTGATCTTCAATTAAAATTTCTTCAAGCAAGAAATCATACATGTTGGTTTTCAAGCTGTTGATGAAATTTTATTAACTACGATTTTAATTGTTGGATTTCCATCATCATATACACATTTTTTGGAAACTTTTCAAGTCACTTGAAAGTTAGAGAAGATAAATTTTGATGAATTGAGTGACATGTTAGCCCAACATGATAAAACCTTTGGGAAGAAGAAACATATTAGAGAATATTTCTTCTTCACCAAAGCTAGCTCAAGTAATTCCTCAGCCGATAGTTCAAAAAATAGAGGAAGAAAAAATTTCAATAAAAATCAAGTATCCCAAGGTCATGGACGCAGTAAAAGCAGAGGAAACAATTTCAACAACGTCTACAATTTGAGCAGAAGCAATTTTCAAGGAAGAGGCAACAATTAAGGAAGAGGAACAATTCCAGGCAGAGGACAAACTCAAAACAGAGGCCAAAGAAGAGGCCAAATATAGTATCAAGGTAGAGGAAAGTCTCAAGGAAGAGGCAACGATTTCAGTCAAATTGTTTGCAGGAGATGTAACAAAGCTGTCCATTATGCAGCAGATTGTAGAACTTCTATTGAGAAAATTCCCAAGTTTCATCCAAAATCTGCATGGTTTGCAAATGATGAAGATGTTCTTGATGGTTCTGAATATGTTTTCACCTACATAGAATCAATAGCTTTTTTGGTTTCAAGCTTTCTCGAAAGTGATTATGAAGATGCATGGATTATGGATATAAGCGCAACTCAACACATGACTTTTCGATGTGACTTCTTTTGGAGTTTCAAAGAATTTCATCTGAATTCAATCTATCTTGCTGATAAAAAAAAACGTACTCCTTCAGGAAAAGGTGTATTTAAATTTTTTTACGAGGCATTGGAGAAAGAATGATTTCAAATGTATGGTATGTCACAACATTTAAGAGAAATTTGTTATCTTTGGTCACGATTCAACAAGTAGGACATATGGTGATTATGAAAGATGGGTTATTTAAAATTAACTCGGTCAAATAGAACATGAAAATAGTAATGATATTTTATGAAGATGGAAAAATGTTAAGGATGAAAGGGACAATTATTCCAAGAAATTCTAACTTTGCAGGAGCAGCAAGTATAGATATTTTGCTGATCAGATTGTGGCATGTAAGATATGGCCGTATAAACTTTGATAGTCTCTTTCATTCAAAAAAACAGGGAATGGTTAAATGACTTCCAACCTTAAAAAGGGAAAATTCAAAGTGTGAATCTTGCATTTTTGGAAAACAACATCGAGAGACTTTTCCTACAAGTTCATGGTGCGCAAACATGCATTTTCAGTTGGTTCACAGTGATATTTTTGGACCCTTTCCAACTTCTCTCGAAAGTTGTAGATATTTCTTACCCTTTATTGATGATTTTAGAAGGATGACTTGGGTTTAATTCTTGAAGCGAAAGTTAGAAGCATTTGAAAAGTTCAAAACTTTTCGTTAGCTTATTGAAAATGAAGTAAAGGAGAACATTTGCACTCTTAGAACTGACAATGTCAGAGAATTCACTTCCAATGAGTTCAAAAAGTATTACATGGATAATGGCATAAAACGACATCTTACCAATGTCTACAGTCTACAGCAAAATGGAGTAGTAGAAAGAATGAATCGTACCTTGTTAGGAATGGCACGATCTATGTTAGCTTTCAAAAATTTAATTCCTTTATATTGGGCCGAAGCAATTCATACCATTGTCTACTTGAGGAATAGATCCCCCACTGCTTCTTTAGATGGAATCACACCTTACGAAGCATGGTTTGGATTCAAACCTTGGGTAAAACATCTCAGAGTTTTTGGATCAATCCATTATGCCTTAGTTCCGAAGGAAAGATGAACTAAGCTTGATGCATGAAGATTGAAGTGCACAATGATCTGGTATTATGATGAGAAGAAAGGGTACCGAATTTTATCGAATGGGAAATTTATTGTAAGCAGAGATGTGATTTTTGATGAAAACGAAAGTAAGAGTGCTGAAGAAGTTGAAAGTCTTCTTCAAAAGTTAAAAACAAAAACTGATAAAAGAAACAAAAATTTACAAAGTCAACCAACTTCAAAACATTGGTATGAACTTGAGTTTCCTTCATTTGAAAATGATTCATGCAGTCCATATTCTTCATCAATGCCATCTAGGTCTTCTAGTAGTTCATCCAACTCTCGTAGCAGCAGTAGTTCTTTTGAAAATGATTCTCCACCCCAAGAACCTACGGTTGATCAACAAACATTAGTTTATATCAACCCTCTTTACAATGATGGTGATTTTTCAGAATCTCAAACCAATGAACATCAATTGCCAAAATGGGTAGTTCAACTTTTGAAAGATGTAAGGCCTAACGAAAAAAATAAAAAAAGAACAAGGGGATCACAAAGAAATGAAGGAGCCTTGATAGAAAATGATTTAAATAAACCTTCTACATACCGAGAGGCAGTAAAACATAAATAATTACAATAGGCTATGGTTGATGAATATCAGGCAGTTTAAGACAATAAAACTTGGAAATTTTTTTATTTTCCTGAGAATGTTAAACCCATAAGATGCAAATGGTTTTACCGAATTAAGTACAAGAAAAATGGTGAAATTGACAAGTATAAAGCAAGACTTATTGCTAAGGGTTTTGCACAGCAGGAAGGGATAGATTATGAGGAAACGTTTTCTCCTACAGCTAAATGGAACACCATTCGACTCACACTTGCCTTAGCAGCTCAACAATGATGGAAAGTTCATCATATGGATTTAAAAAGTGCTTTCCTCAATGGTGATTTATAGGAAGAAGTGTACATGACACAACCCTCGAGTTTTGAAATTGAAGGACAAGAACATAAAGTCTGCAAACTGATAAAGGCTTTATATGGGTTAAAACAAGCTCGCCGAGCTTGGTATGCTAAAATGGATGAATACATTTCGAAAGTTGGTTTTCAATGAAGTGAATCTGATGATACATTGTATGTATCTCAATAAGGTAAAAATCTAGTGATTTTGGTTATGTGTTTTGATGATTTGATTATCACTAGAAACAATGATGATCATATTGCATACGTGAAAAAGGAGTTACATGCAGGTTTTAAGAGGACAAATTCGGGACTACTTCACTACTATCTTGGAGTTGAATTATTCCAACGTCCACATCATATCTTCATTTCTCAGAGTAAGTATGTAGCAAAAATTCTTCAGTGATTTGGAATGCAGGATTGCAAGCCTATTCTTACCCCTATGGAACAAAACTTGAAACTTTCAAAATTTGAAGGGGAGGAAATGGTGGATAGCACTACTTATCGCCAGTTGATTGGTAGCCTAATTTATCTGACAACTACTCGACCAGATCTTTCTTATGACGTCAGTATTATTTCCTTCTTTATGCAAGAACCATGAGACAGCCACTAGAATGCATCTAGAATATTTCTTCGTTATATCCAAGGAACCAAATATTTTGGTCTTCTTTACAAAAAGACTAAAAATTTTGTACTTGGTGTATTTTCAGATGCTGACTTTGCTACCAATATTGATGATAGGAAATCAACCTCAGGTTATTTATTGAACATGGGTTCAGCTACAGTGGCCACTTCTTCAGTAGAAGCAGAGTACATTTCAGCATGGGAAGCATCATGTGATATTTTTTGGTTACGTCGAGTTGTATAGGACTTGGGAATTCCTCCAGCAGAAGCTGCTTCGTTATTCATTGACAATATTGAGTAATAAAGCTTGCCAAGAATCCAGTTTTTCATTCAAAGAAAAAGCATATGGACACCAAGTATAATCATATCATATCACTCATTGCAAAGTATGTCATCAAGCTGATTTATTATCCTTCAGAAGATCAGACCTCCGATATCTTCGCCAAACCTCTTAGCAGAATAAAATTTACTAAGTTCAGAGATGATCTTGGTATATGTTGTAATTTATATTTGGATCATAGGGGGGAATGTTAGATGATCCAAATATATGAATGTAAAGTTAGGATAAAAATATTTATTAAATTAGAATATTTAATAAATATTAGAGACAATTAGAAATAGAATATTGTTAGCAAAGATAGGACTGTAGAATTAAGTTGTATCTTATGCTCTAAAATAGGAATAAAGTTAGTATATTAGATAGAAGATCATTTATTGTAAATGGACACTTTTTATTTTTTCAAGTGATCCATAACTAAATTAATTTAGGACATATAGCTTATAAATAGGTTAGTCTCCTAAAAGCCTGCAACTTTTTCTGTAATTTATTTTCCATTATCAATAAAAGTACATGTCTGAGGACACTTTTGTAATATGGAAATTATGACAATAAATTTACAAGCATTAAATGTACAGCCATTGAGGCATTTTGTCAAACACTTAGAACCATTATCTCTTTAGGATGTTTTCACAACAAATAGATAACATGAATCCAAAATTACATGACCTCATTTTTATTTTTTTGTGAGTAGTGTCAATAATTGAACTTAAGATATAATTATACTATCAACGATATTCATTGTTGAATCTATACCAATGAATATAAATATTCAATAATTTTAAACATAGCTCACAACGATGTAAGGTACAACCATTGGGGAATTTTGACAAACAGTTGGCACTCATAAAACATGTTGCCAAAAGGTTATTTAAATTTTTAAAGTATTAACAATTTAGACATTAAAAAAAAATTCCAAGTGGTTATCCTATATTAGATTCATCAGTATAAACTATCAAGTAGGTCCAATATAAAAAGAACCAAACAACAAAACAAAACAACACACAGTTCCTACATGCAACAACAAATATGCAAAATAGAGTGGATTTTGGAATCGATTTCCAAAAACTTGATTTTGGAAATCAATGTTGGGGTGAAATGGCCTATTGGTACAAATACCCCCTGAATTTGAGTTGAATCACAACACGGATGCCCAAAAATGTGATTCTTCAAAACTACAACAACCCAAAAATCCTACAATCTCATTTTTTACTTCTATCAAACATATAGTATGAAAACTTATCTAGAGTTGTACAAAAAGGAGGAAAACATAATTTAAGCCATTAAAAAATTTTCATCTAATTAGTGGCAGCCTACAAGCTTCATCCATTAGGACTTGTTGTCAATCGATTCAACATTACACAAGAAAATATTTATACAACCATTATGAAATTTCCTCAAATTTTTTGTGCAAAACTTCATATACATGTAAGTTTCAGCAAAAAACCAAACAAGAAAAAGCTATGAAATAAAATACAAAAATAAATAATATAATTTGATCCACATACCTGACAGTGAATTTCTACAAATCTAAAATGATTGATGTATGCTCCAACTCCAATAAGAGTATATTCCAATGCCAATATCCTTACCAACTCATCATGAAGCACCCATTTTTCCTCCCAACCATATCCAGGAAGAACTTGTCCCCCTGGAACCCCCAAGATGCAAAAGCTCACAACCAGTACCACAATACAATAGTAGAGAGAGAGATGCAAGCAAAACTAAGGAAGATAGTTTTCACTTCCTCTAAATATGTTGTGAAACCATCTCCGAAAATAGAAGAAAAGAGATATCAACACCTTAGAAATAAGCCACTTTGAGGGGGCAACACATTACATGAATGAAAAATCATTCGATGACATGATTTAAAAAACCTCCTTTCTATATATAGGAGTCCATGGGGCCACAATGTAATCCTAGCCAACATAAAAATAATAATTTAAGGGCACAATAGTAACAATATGGGGGTTACAGGGGTACAATAATAACAATAAGGGGGTTACAATAACAACAATAAGGGACTATACTAGTAATATAGGGACCTAACATGCCCCTCTCCTTCAAAAAAGTGTTGTCCTTAGTGCTTAAGTAGCTCTTGGTGTTTCTGTATAAAATTCTCATCCTCCAATGTAGAATCTTCAGTGGATAAGTTCTTCCACTTGATGAGATACTATGAAATTGATTGATTTTGTAGCTATCAAGTTCTTGCTTCCGTGATCGCTTCAGGCTCTAATATGATTTTTCATTCCTCATCAAGTTCTGGAAATATTGTTTGAACTGGAATATTTTCACCTATAACCTTCTTTAAGCGTGAAACTTGGGAAACTAGATGTGCTTGTGAAGAAGCAAGAAGCTCTAATTTGTATACCATAGTACCAATATTTTTCAACACCTTGTAAGTACCATAGTACTTTGGTGATAATTTATTATCCTTCTTATCTTGCTTGAGGGAAATTTGTTTGTATGGTTGTAGCTGTAAAAATACCCAGTCTCCTACATCAAAACTTCTCTCGCTACGATGTTCATATGCCTATTGTTTCATTCAATTTTGTGCCAAATTTAGTTTATCCTTTAAGAGTTGGAGAACTTCTTGTTGATGCTCAATGTGACCCTCCACTTCTTGAACCTTCAAATTTTCTCTTAAATATGATGTGATGGATGGTGGATGATATCCATAAAGTGCCATAAATGGGGTCATTTTTTTGTAGTTTGGAAGGAAGTGTTATACCACCATTCAGCGAGAGGTAACCACTTAACCTATTCTGTTTGTTTATCAGATACAAAACAACGAATATATCCTTCCAAAAATTTGTTTTCTATCTCAGTTTGACCATCGGATTGAGGATGATAAGATGAGCTATGAGATAATTAAGGACCCAAAAAATCAAATAACTCCGTCCAAAAATTTCCAGTAAAAATGGGATCTTTGTCGCTCACAATAACCCTTGGGTTTCCATGTAGCTTTTAAATTGTGTCCATAAATATAGTAGCAACTGTAGTTGCTTTAAATGGATGAGATGATGCACAAAAGTGTGCATACTTGGTAATTATATGAACTACCACCATGATGACACTCTTTCCTTCAAACTTAGGCAAACCTATGATAAAATCCATTGAAATCTCTTCGCAATGTTGAACTAGAATGGATAAAGGTTGTAGAAGACCTGGGGTCATAATTGTCTCAACTTTATTCTAGTGGCAAACCAAAAATTCCGCCAAAAAATTTTTAATGTCATATTTAACGCCATCCGAAAAAAAATTATTTCTTCACCATGTGGTAAGTTTTTAAAAATCCTGAGTGTCCTCCTAAAGGAGAAGTGTGCAATTCCAAAAGAATATTTTGTTTTAGTTGGGAATTCTTACAAATATATAAGTGGTCTTTGTACCATAAGGAATAATTTTTCCAACTAAATGTATTAGATGTACTAGGATCTTGCTGCAAATTTTGAATGAGTGTCCACACTTCTTTATCCTTCTTCCATTCATCTCTTGCTTTGGTTATCCAATCTGGTTGGATAATAGAAATGGCACAAAGCAATTCTTCCACCTCTTCATTCTTTCTTGAGAGTGCATCTGCAACAACATTTAGCTTCCCTTTTTTGTAGATTATTTTAAAGTCATAACCCAACATCTTTGTGACCCATTTTTTCTACTCTTCTGAAGATATTCTTTGTTCCAAAATTTTTTTAAGACTATCATGATCAATTTTTACCTTGAAGTGTCTTCCCATTAGGTAAGTTCGCCATCTATTTAGTGCATGCAGTATTGCTAACATTTCCTTCTCATAAATAGGTTTTTGTAAATACTTTCCTTTGATTGTACGACTTTAAAAAGTAATAGGTCTTCCTTCTTGCATTAAAAAAACACTAATTTCATTTCCTAAGGCATCACATTCAACAATAAAGGTTTTTTTGAAGTCTGGCATAGCTAAGACCGGTGCTAGGCACATTGCCTCTTTAATATGTTCAAAGGCCTTAGTTGCTTTAGGAGTCCATGAAAATGTATCTTTCTTCAATAATGTTGTTAGAGGTGCTGCTATTGTCCCATAGTTCTTAACAAACTTTCTATAATACCTTGTTAACTTGAGAAATCCTCGCAATTGCTTTATGGTTGTGGGGACTTTCCATTCCTTAATGGCTTTAATTTTTTCAGGGTCTACCTTAACACGTTCATGAGATACAATATGACCCAGACATTCCACCTCTTGTAGTCCAAAGAAACATTTGGATGTTTTTTCATATAATTGTTTCTCCTGAAATAGTTTGAGCACCTTGTCAACATGTTGAACGTGCTCCTTCCAAGCCCTATTGTAGATTAGTATATCATCAAAAAATACTAGCACAAATTTTCTAATGAAGGGTTTTAAAATGGAATTCATCAACCCTTGAAATGTAGAAGGTGCATTGGTAAGGCCAAGAGCCCTGACCAAAAATTCATAATGACCCTCATGAGTTCGAAATGCTATTTTCATAATATCTTTAGTTTTCATTCTAATTTGATGATATCTTGAATGAAGATCCAACTTGGTAAAATAAATTGCTCCATGTAATTCATGCAATAATTCATCAATCACATGAATGGGAAATTTATATTTAATGGTGATCTTATTGAGCTCTCTATAATCTGGATATATGTGCCATGATCCAACCTTCTTTTGTACCAATACTACAGGAGCAAAGAAAGAACTTTGAATAGGTTGAATTATAGCCACCTCTAACATTTCTGCAATCATATGTTCAATTTCGCTCTTTTGGACATAACGATATCTATAAGGCCTGATGTTTGGAGGAACACTTCCTGGAATCAAATGAATAGTGTGATCATGATCACGAATAGGTGAGAGTCCTTTGGGAGTTTCAAACACCTTGGAATGATTTTCGAAGACTTTTTGGAGATCTGCAAAATTAATGATTTTGATGTTGGAACTTCTAGTGAGAATAATTTTGCAATTACGCCTCTTTGTTATTTCTTTAGAATATTTGTCATGAAATTAGAGCTTATTATGTTTCCTGGCTTGCCTACACTACCCCGTAATTCGACTTCCTTTCCTTCTGAAAAAAAAATTCAAGAAAATTTCTTGAAAATTAAAAGCTACCATCCCCAAAGATTGTAGCCATCATACTCCTAGTATAACATTAGCACCTCCCATAGGAATGAAAAGCATTGGAATATTCAATACATATTCCCCCATGGTTAGCTTGATATTATGGAATTTCCTAGAGTAATTTATAGTTCCTCCATTTACAACCATCACTTGACGTTCTGGTGCTGGGTATAGGAAACAATTCAATTCCTTGGCTACCTTACAATGAATAAAATTATGGGTGCTACCTGAATCAATCAACACTATTTCCTTTTTCTTCTTTATATGTCCTTCTATCTTGAGAGTTTGAGTAGTGGTAATTCCTACCAATGCATTACATGATATGGTCGGACTCACTTCTTCCTCTTCTTTTGAATATTCTTGTTCATTTTGTTCTTCCCCTTCACAATCTATGTAAAATAATTTCTTCTCATCACACTTATGACCTTTAGTGTATTTTCTATCAAAACTGTAGCAAATCCCTTTTTCTCTTTTCTCTTCCAATTGTTGTGGTGTCAAACTTGTAGGTTGTGGAAATCTAGGAGTAGCAACACTTCCATTTTTATAGAAGTGAGTGGTAGGATTCCCTATCACCATAATTTTACATTCAGTGTTTCTTGCCAACCGGAATACCTTCTACAAAGTATCAGGTTCCAAAACATGAACTTCATGTTGGATGTTATCCTTTAAAGTACCTATCAAGAGATCAACCCTGTGTTCCTCTGGAATATCAGCTACCCTTATATTCAATTTTTGGAAGTCCTCAATATGCTCCCCCATTGAAAAATTTTGTTTGAGATTTATCAATTGGCTAAAGAAAGTGTTGCTCTTTGTATCCTCATAATGTGCTATCATTTCCTCCGTAAAAACTGACCGAGTGAAAAAAATTTTATGGGAGAAAAGCCATTGATACCATACAAGTGTATTTTGTTCTAAATGAAAAGTTGCAATGCGTACCTTTTGTGTGTTTTGCACTTTACTGAGATCAAAATATTGCTCCATCTGTAGTATCCATGTTACATGATCCTTTCCATCAAACTTCCTCATATCCATTTTTGGAATATGGTGGTTCTTCCCTCCATCATTAGAGTTTATGAAATCACGATTAACATTTATTGTTTTCTCATCATGAGTTTCCTCTACTATATTTTCACCATTAGGTAACATTTCTTGTATCAAATTTGTCAAACCTTCCATGTCTGCTTTTAGATCATTCTTCATGTTTTCCATCTTAGCTTCCATTTCATCCATCTTAGATTCCATACAATCTTCCATGCCATTCTTCAAACCATCCATCTTAGATTCCACGTCTTCCTTAAAAGTATCCATCTTATTTTCCACGCCTTTCTTCAAAACTTCCATGTCATGTTTTTTTGCTCTTTGGGAGATCGAAATTTGTTGCACTTGCTCTTGTAATTTTGATATGTCATGTTTCTATTCTTCATCTTCATGAGTCATAATAGAGGCTTATAAAGAATTAATTGGTGTTTAATTCTCTTTAGGGGCCATTTCAGAATCCAATACTGATATCTATTCTTCAATATTCCCTTGGAATAAATTCAACTTCATTCTTCAAACAAGACTTATGAAATTCGGAAAAAAAATACACACCTTTTACTTTCTTTTGAGGAGCTCAATATTGAAGTTGACCTATATATATACTTACACATCCTCAATATCTAAAATTTAGCCCTGTAGTAGTTCTCTGAAGCTTTTTTCAAATGCCACAGGTCTGAATTGATTTGGATCCTTCAAGGAAAAGTTATGTCTGATCTCCCACAATGACCTAATTATGGACAGGTTCAGTATAGTGAACATGTACGACTTGCCACGTGTCACTGTTTTCCCTTTTGGCTCTGAAATTTCTAGAATGGAAACTAGAGACCATGTACTTCTAGTCACTTTTTATAGAATTCCAATCCAATGCTCAGAGAGAGAGTTATGAAAATTTTCCCACGATCACCTCTTTTATATTAAATTCAGGAGCCTGAAAAAGACCTAACTTCCACATATCATATCTCTGAAAATGTTGCCACCCAAGCTATGCCATTTTACAATGATATTCCTCAAGATTTCAGCTTTGCACTCTAAATATTTTAGTTTCTAAACCTTTGTAGAAAACATTTTATAGCGAAAATTCTATGATGACATCTTAAAGTGAAATTCAGGAGCCTACAAAAAGCCCTAACTTCCACAGATCATATCTCTGAAAATGTTGCAAACCAAGCTCTAAAATTTTGTGACGATGTTCCTCAAGATTTAGGCTTCACACTATAAAAAGTTTAGCTTCTGAACCTTCGTAGAAAAAACTTTATAGAAAAAATTCCACGATGACTTGTTTGGAGTATAAAAACACTAGAATCCAAATTTTTGATACCAAATGTTGTGAAGCCAGCTCCAAAAATAGAAGAAAAGAGATATCAACGCCTTATAAATAAGCCACTTTTAGGGGGCAACCTCCAATACATTACATGAATGAAAAATTCTGGGATGATATAAATTACAAAATCTCCTTTCTATATATAGGAGTCCATGGGGCCACAATGTAATCCTAGTAGGGCCACAATGAAATCCTAGCCGACCTAACAATAATAATTTAAGGGCACAATAATAACAATATGGGGATTACAGGGGTACAATAATAACAATAAGGGGGTTACACTAACAACAATAAGGGACTATACTAGTAGTATAGGGACCTAACAAAATACCACTCATGTTCAACCTCAATAGATACTTAGTAGATTAGTAAGAAATTCAGATTTGTTTTGGAAGTGATTGGATACTCTCCATATATCTCCCTCTCACAATCTTCCTCAAGTCTCTTCCACTCTTGGTATCACTCTCCTCTCCCAAGTGAGAATACATGAGACTCATATATAGGAGGAGCAACCAATTCTTGTCATAAAGGAGGAGTAATATGCATCCATTGTATTCCATTTAGAGGAGTGTAACTTATGCCATTAAGGAGAGGTATGCATGCCTTATTTAAGGAGTGTGTAACATATACATTAAAGAGAGTCTAAGTTGAATATTTTATGACATATATTTGATGAGTGTAAGAGGAATATGCCATTCCTTGATCAATGCATAAAAGAGAGTGTAATGTAATATTTAAAATAGAGAGATTTACATAGAGCCGTGAGTCATGAAGGAGAGAGGTGTGAATTGACTGAATAGATGAAGTTAATTTTTAATTCCCTTTTAATAAAATATCACAGTCTCATAAGATATAATGATAATACTAGTAATATTGAGGATTAAGTCAATATTGAACGTTTAGGATTGATTAACGATAAGTTAATTTAATTTCCTTCAACTATGCTTGATTACCAATTTATGCAAGAGATTTACTATTTTTGGAAAATCATGCCTGAGATGCTAGACATGACTTTCTATTTTTAGAAATTCATTCCAAAATTGTCAGATTGAGATTCTATATCAAGAAATTTATCCGTGAGTGGTATTTTTCTTTCATAGAATAGGGATTCTTCACCCCTATTTCATGCATCTCCATGCCTTACTAGATTGAGGACACCACGATGTGATCTACTCCAAAGATATAAGATACCATAACTTGATCTTTTTCAATATTTAGGACTCTATGCCCAAAATATACAAGAGTCCATGTCTTTATATTACTTGGATTTAGGACTCCACACCATAATTTCCATGCTTTCTCATCTACTATGTTTTGAATCTCCACGTTTCTCCTTATGGTATTGATTGTGAGCTTTTACCCATTTGATGGTTCATTGGTAAGACCTTGTTCAAAGACCTGCACACATAACAATCTCATAGATGAAAGGAATTCTATGAATTTCATAATGAAATTAACTTAACCACATTTTACCATGAATGCTACATGACTTCCATGGTCATTTAGGTTTTGAAGAAATGACTTCCATAGTCATTCATAATTGAACATCCTTGTTGGAAAATGATCAGGTCCCCTACCACATCCTGCTCAGTACAATGTTAGAGATATATATAATCATGCAATGTATCATCCATAAATCATAATTTAACCATTTTTTTCAACATAACCATGAGCATTCATGGGTCTATGTGTCTCAATCTAGGATCTTCATCCATGTCATACACCTAATACATATTTCAGATGCAAAAAGAGAAACATATGCATAACATCATATAAAAAACATTATCAAATATACCACAGATAAGGGAAAATACAAATATATAAAAACAAATTCCCAACCAGTGGTCAATCTTCCATACATAAACATAAGAGGAAATATAACTATGTATATAAAACATTGTTACCCAATTCAGTAATCACTATAACATACATAAACATAAAGAGGAAATAAAATCATGTATATAAAACATTATTCCTCAATCTAGTGATCAATATTCCATATATATAGAACTCATTAAAATCAACCGTTAATAGGAGTGACAAAACTATACTAGGAAACATAGGACACTACATACTCCCCCTCTTCAAGTAAACTTGGCTCAAAGTTTGACTAAACAAAAAATGAAACTCCAGACGCATAGAAGATGCATCTTCCCAAGTGGGGGAACTAGGACTGTATGGGTCCCATTGGACCTTTAATTTGTCCACCATGTGAGGTCTAAGCTGTTTAGTGTGATGGTCCAAAATTCAAACTGGCTCTGCCTTCAGAGTCCCATCACTTGTTACTTGTGATTGATGCCAATCTAAAATGTGAGAAGGATCATGAACATACTTATGCAACACTGAAATATGAAATACATCATGCATATGATGAAAAACTTGTGGTAGAGCAAGATGATATGCCACAGGTCCTATCCTTTTGATGATCTCAAAAGGCCCAACAAATTGAGGAGAGAGCTTAGATTATTTCAAAAATATAATAGATATTTTATAAGGTTTTACTTGAGGAAAAACAAATTCTGCTTCTTTAAAACTACGATCCATTCTATTCAAATCAGCATAGCTCTTTTGTCTATCATGTGCCTCATTTAATCTTTGTATGATACGACACACCTACTCTTCCATTTCTTGAAGAATTTCAGGACCTACTGAGATTTTTTCCTCTAATATATCCGAACTTAAAAGTGTTCTATATGGTATTCCATGTAATATCTTATAAGAGGAAATACCAAGAGACCGATGATAAATTTTATTGTAAGAAAACTCCACTAGAGGAAGATAATCTTCCCACATATATTGTTGATCCATTATGTTGGGTGTGGAGCTTGATTATCTTCTTTATTTTGTATCACAACATTGGACCCATGTTCTTCACAGGGTGGCAATGTGACCCTTAATTTTATGCTACTTTGGGGGTCCAGGCGGGGGTGGATGTGAGTTTATGGAGCCCCCCTTGGCAGGGGGGTTCGGAGGAAGTGCCCCCGAAGCTCAAAATAAATGTAAAATTGCCTTGTAAAAGTATAGTAATTTCTAGTCAATCTAGGCCATTCATTCGGCTATGATATTACGGTAGAATTTATGTTTAGTTTAGGGTTTTGTTCCCTACAAGGAAACCCCAAACTTTTTATGCAGGTATTGTATTACATCTGTGTATTTTATGTGTATTCTTAGAGCGAGAAATAGATAGGGAGATTGTGAGAGAGAAAAAAGGATATTACAGTAGATTTGTTGTAGGTTGTTACTCTTCATTTTTTTGGATAATAGAAATGAAGGACTGGCTGTTCTGGGTGGACGTAGCCCAAACTGGGTGAACCATGTATATTTGTGTCTCTATGATTTTATGTGGTTTGTGTTCTTGTGTTTTCCACATTTTTTATCTGTTTCATTTATCTATAATATTTAATTTTCTAACACATGACATACATTCTAAGCATGTCCTCCAACACTTGATTTACTCTTTTAGTTTGACCATAAGTTTCTGGATAATAAGCTGTACTGAAATTTAATTGTGTTTGAAGAGCTCCCTACAAACTAGTCCAAAATCTTCCTATAAATATATAGCCCCTATCTGAGATGATTTTCTTTAGAAAACAATGAAGTCTAATGATCTGCTTTATAAATACTTGTGCTATTTCAGCTACTTTGTAAGTATCTCTAACATATATAAAATTGGCACTCTTATTAATCTCATCCACCACCACCAAAATGGAGTTATGCCTTTTAGTTGTTTTAGGTAATTCAACAATAAATTCCATAGATATTTCTTCCCATTTTGACTTATGAATGTTATGTGACTGCAAAAATTCGGTTGGATGACCATGCTCTGCTTTAACTAGTTGACATTCAACACACTTTGCCACAAAATTTGCTATATCCTTCTTCATGCCTGTCCAAAACAATTTTTTCTTTAAATCACCATACATCCTTTGGACTCTCGGGTGAGCCATATATATTGCACGATGATCTTCTTCCAAAATGAACTCATGAAGCCCATCTTGATCTAGGACTACAATCCTTTGCATAAATCTCACCATTCCATCATCATCAAAAGAATACCCTTCTACCTTTATTTTCTTAGCCTCCTCCCCACAAAGAGAAAATTTAACCACCTTACACCATTCATCTACATCTTGTTCCCTCAAGATGTGCTCCCATAAATCCTTCTTTAGTGGAATTACTGAAAATATGTGTGGCCTTCGACTAAGTGCATCAACTACTTTTTTCAATGTACCCTTGACGTAAGTTATGTCAAAATAATATTCACTTAGGAATTCTGACCACCTTATTTGTCTAGAATTAAAATCACTTTGAGTAAATATATGTTGCAAACATCTTTGATCTATTTTCAATTCAAATTTCTTTCCCACCGATAATGTCACCAAAGTCACAAGGCATGAAATATGGCTGCTAGTTCGAGATCATGGGTTGCATAGTTTTATTCATGAGGCCCTAACTTCCTAGAGGCTTATGCAAGCCCTACCCTATTGTGATAAAATTGCACCCAATCCACATTTTGACGCATCTATACATACTATAAATGGTTTATCCATATTTGGAACCTTTAGTATCAGATTTGTAGTCAAACATTTCTTGAGCTTGGAAAATTATTTCTCACACTTATGTCTCCACTTAAATCACACTCCCATCCTAAGAAATGAAGTGATTGGGCTGGCTATTTTTGAAAGCCCTTCAAAAAATATCTGATAGTATCTTGCCATACCCATGAAAATACGCGCTTCATTTACATTAGAGGGTGTTTTCCATCTTGAAATTTCTTTGATCTTTGTTGGGTCAACTGAAATTCCTTCATTGGAGATAATGTGTCCAAGATAATGGATTTTTTATTGAAAAGAAGAAAATTTGAACATTTTTTCATAAAAAATATTTTTTCTTTAGCATTGCAATACCACTCTTAGGTGTTACTCATGCTCTTAGGGGAATTTGAATAGATTAGGATGTCATCAAGTAACATTTGTACAAATTTGTTGAAGTACTTATGAAATAAACCATTCATAATACTCATAAAAACTCTTGGGGCATTAGATAACCCAAAGGGAACAACCACGAACCCATAATGACCAAAATGAGTTTGAAAATTAGTTTTGGAAATATCCTCTTCTTTAACTCTAAGACGATGATATCCTGATCGAAGATGGATGTTTGAGAATACAATGGCTCCCTTCATTTGATCTAATAGATCATCAATGCAAGGAAAAGGATATTGATTTCACATAGTAACTCTATTAAATTTCCCTTGATCAACACAGAGCCGAAGAGATCCATCCTTGTTCTTTACAAATATCACACGAGCTCCCAAAGTTGAATTGCTAGGTCCAATCATACCCCGATCCAATAACTCTTGAAGTTGCACTTGCAACTCACGAAGTTCAACAATAGACATTCGGTAGGGAGCTTTGTATATAGGTACAGTATCAGGCTTAATCTCAGTGGAGAAGTGAATCTCACGCTTTGGAGGTAAACCAAGAAAATCCTATAGAAAGACATCAGAGAATTCTGAAAGGAAAGGATATTGTTCAAAGGATGAAATATCTCCCTCATTTAAAGTCATTACAACATACATTTGACATTTTTTCTAAGACTTTGCTTCATCTATAGGAATGAGATATGTCTTAAAGAAACAAGCCTTCTTTTCCCATGGAGAACACTAGATTGACCCTCATCACTAAAAAATTGAAGGTTTCGCTTCGACAATTGAGCACAACGCAATGGGTTTCAAGCTATTCCATCCCAATTATCACATCATAGTGACCAGGTGGCATCACATAAATATTTGCATGAGTGATACACACTCCCAGGTCTAAAGGGCACTCTTTCACTAAGCATTCAAACTTTTGAGATCACCCTGAGGCCATATCAACCTGATCAAAATCATCTTCCTCTATTGCCACTAATTTACACTTCAACAAACCATTAGGAGAAATAAAAATTTTAGTTGCATCAGGATCAATAAAAATAGTAACATCCATACCATTTAGCTTGCCAGATGCTTCAAGCACAATATATTGATGCTTGACTTGGCGATTCTGAAACACTACATGAATCCTACAGGCTCTACACATATCTCTAAGAGTGGATTTTTCCTAATCTGATTATGGTTCAATCTTATTTTCAAGACAATCTCTCTCATAATGTGGTCCTCCACAAGTCCAACATACATTAGTGGGAGAAAATTTCATAAATTTGACCCATTTATTATCTATTTCTTGAGTGTGAGCACTACTTTGCTGAAGTTGTTACCTTGAATTATTTCCTTGGTTCTTAAAAGTATGATTCTTTTGGAATACCTGATGATGTGAACCACCTGAATTATGTCTTACATATTGGTCTCCCCTTTGGGGAGGTTTCCTATGGAATGATAGATTTGTGGTTTTATCCCTGCCATTGTTGCCCAACAATTCTTCCTCAGCTATAATTTCTTGTTGCACTATCTCATGCAATGTAGTGGGTCTCAAAATGCACACCTTCTCCTTTATAATAGGATTCATCCAATACAAAAGTTTGTTTACCTTGACGACTTCAATATTTAGATGGGTGGCATATCTAATCAATTCCATGAATCATGCCTCATATTCATGGCTTTTCTTAGTTCCTTCCTTAAGATCAGGAAGCTCATTCAACTTCCTCTCCAAGTATTCAATAGAAAGGTACTTTGCTTGAAATTTCTATTCAAATCGTTCCCCTGTCAAGGTGTACATTGAGTACCCCAATTGGGACCCTAAGTTCCTCCACCATAATAGTGTACTCTCCTTAAGTTGGTAAATAGTCAACTTTTCCTTTTGGTTACTAGAATAGTTCTACAACTCAAAACACAGGTGCATGTTTTCCAACGAAGCTTCTCTTACCTCCCCTATTTTGGTACCCTTAAATATAGGAAGCTTTACTTTTTCCAACTCTCTATGTACATCTCCGTCAAATGGTATTTCTTGCCTTTTTCCTTGAGATGAAGAACCAAGCACCTAAGGATTTCCCCCAACCCTATTAATCAATACTTCAATCATCTTTTGGAAGGATGACATCATATCCCTTACTTCCCTAATGGATATTTGTTCAGATTTTTTTTCTTCGGGAGGTGGAGATGGGACTTCCTTCCTCCTCCTTGATTCTCTCTCCCTGATTACTTAACCTGACCAATAAAAAATGAGGTAAGTAAATAAAGTACTTAGCTTTGATTATTAGCAAGCAAGCACTAGGTTCTAGAGTTTTGAACTTGGGCTCTGATACCATATGTAAGGTCCCACCTTACCTACCATAATTATTATGGATTAATATTATATTAAATCAAAATGTGATATATATATATATATATATATATATATATATATATATATATATATATATATATATATATATATATATATATATATATATATATATATATATATATAGGACATAGAAGTTATTAGCGTCCTTTACACTACACCCTAAATTCTACTAACTTATCCTCAAAGCTAAAAGGTTTATGAAGATCCAAAACATACAACCATCATACTTACTTATCAAGACTAAAATCACCTTTAAAATATAAATTATTTAGTGGGATGAATAAATATCAACATTTATGAACCACAATTTACAATAAGATAATTGTTAATTCTGTTGTAATTAAATGTGTTCAAGAGTGACTAATTTGATTTTGTCCTAAATAACATGCTTATGAATTATTTTCTCAAAAGGATAATTCAAATTATATAGGTTTGGAATCCAATAATTAGAAATTCATATGTGAGCTAATATTGCAACAAATTACTTACCCCTAATTTTGATGTTTCAGCAGGACCCTTTAACTCAATGGAGTTATTGCACTAGAAACACTTTGATTGCAAATCCTAAATTAACTTAAGAATTTTTGTTTTATGGATGGTTCATTAAAGTAATTAGATGCAACCATTGAACATTATTAAAACCAATTTATAATAATTAAATGTAAATCGATTGAGGAATTTTTTCAAATAATTACAACCATTATCTCTTTAAGGTGTTTTCACAACAATTAGCTAACATGAACCCAAAATTACATGACTTAAAATTTTTTTTTGTGAGTAGTGTCAAGAATTGAACTTAAGATATAATTAGACTATCATCCATATTCATTGTTAAATCTATACTATCGAATATAAATATTTATTAATTTTAAACATAGCTCATAATGTTGTAAGGTACAATGATTGGGGAATTTTGACAAACAGTTGGCAGTCATAAAACATGTTGCCATAAGGTTATTTAAATTTTCAAAGTATTAACCATTTAGAATTTTAAAAAAAAATCCAAGTGGTTATCATATATTAGATTCATCAGTATAAATTATCAGGCATATCCAATATAAAAAGAACCAAACAACAAAACAAAACAACAGGCGGTTCCTACATGCAACAAAAAATCTGCAAAACAGAGAAGAGTTGGGAATCAATGTCCAAAAACTTGATTTTAGAAATGAAATTCAAGGTGAAATGGCCAATTGGTACAGATACCCCATGAAGGTGAGATGAATCGCAACAAGGATGCCCAAAAATGTGATTCTTCAGAACAACAACAACCCAAAAATCCTATAATCTCATTTATGACTTCTATGAAACACATAGTATGAAAAATTATCTACTACTATATAAAGAGGAGGAAAAAAAATTTACGCCATTAAAACATTTTCATACAATTCATGGCAACCTGGAATCTTCATCCTTTAGGACTTGTTGTCAATTGATTCAACACTATACAAGAAAATACTTCTACAACAATTATGAAATTTCCTCACATTTGGCGTGCAACACTTCATATACATGTAAGTTTCAAAAAACAACCAAACAAGAAAAAGCTATGAAATAAACTACAAAAATACATGATATAATTTTATCCACATACTTGGCAGTCAATTTTTACAACTCCTAAAGGATGGATGTATGATCTAGCTCCAATGAGAGTATGCTCCAATGCTAATATCCTTACCAACTCATCATGAACCACCTGGCTTTCCTCCCAACCATATGGAGGAAGAAATTCTCCTCCTGGAACCCCCGAAATACAAAAATGCACAACCAGTACCACAATACAACAATATAAAGAGAGATGCAAGGCATAATAAGGAAGATAATTTTCACTTCCTCTAGATACCACTCATGTGCAACCTCAATAGATACTTAGTATATTAGTCTATAAGGAATTCAAATTTGTTTTGGAAGCAATTGGATACTCTCCATATCTCTCCCTCTCAAAATCTTCCTCGAGTCTCTTCCACTCTTAGCGTCACCCTCCTCTCCCAAGTGAGAATACATGAGACTCATATATAGGAGGGGCAACTAATTCTTGTCATAAAGGAGGAGTAATATGCATTCATTGTATTCCATTTATAAATTATTCCATTAAGGAGAGGTATGCATGCCTTATTTAAGGAGTGTGTAACTTATGCATTAAAGAGAGTGTAAGAGGAAAATTTTATGACCTATATTTAATGAGTATAAAAGGAATATGCCATTCCTTTATGAGTCCATAAAATAGAGTGTAATGTAATATTTAAAATAGAGTTACATAGAGACATGTGAATCATGAAGGAGACATGTGTGAATTGATTGAATAGATGAAGTTAATTTGTAATTCCCTTTTAATAAAATATCATAGTACCATAAAAGATAATGATAATACTAATAATATTGACGATTAATTCAATATTCCTCAATCTAGTGATCAATATTCCATATATATATAACTCATCGAAAATAACCCTTAATAGGAGTGACAAAACTATATTAGGAAAAATAGGACACTACAATGTGGCCAAACGTAGTGTTGTCACTGAAGAGAAAGTCATTGATCATGCCTAGTATCTAGATATGATTTACACTCAGTCTGTCACGCTCTATGAAAATATTTGAAATGCACCGTGACAAAATTTTATTGATCCTCTCGCTCCATCTAGTCAAGACATTCATGTCGACGATGGTGTGATTGGATCTATTAGCACTCCGACAGCAAGTGAAAAACCTTGTCCTACACTTGTTGTTTCAAATGAAAAACCTATTGCATCTGATCCTGCATCTTCTTCCAAAACCCATGTTGTGTGATGTAACAAAGGAAAAAGTGAAAAGCAACCAGGAAATAGGAAGAAAGGGAAAGCAAATAAGAAATCAAATCCACCCCCATAGAAAAAATCATCGGATTCATCTGGTGCTTTTTAGAAACCTCATTACCCTTGCTTGATATGTAATAAGGAGCATTTTAAGAGAGATTTTCCTCACTTCTCGAAATTCCCAAATCTTCTTAAGACTTCTACGACATCTAAAGTGTTGACAAATCATTTTACAAACTTGGAAACCCATATAGTTGCTATGGATCCTATTTCTGGTTCACAAGTACTTATGTTATCTTCCACGATCTCAAAACTAATGTTTTGGTGTCGACTCAAACTAAAGGTTATAGTAATCAGTTGTCGTCATCAAATGGTCAAGCTACATATCAACCTAAAACTTCAAATTTGATATCATCTGACTCGACTCTGCCTCTTATATTTCCATAGTTAATGATAAAGCCACGGAAGGGATTAATTAATAAATTTACATTCAACCCTAGAGCCTGTGATTCTCAAAATTATAATGTGAAAGAAGATATGGCTCTCAATCACCTTGTACTATGTCAACGCTTGAGGTTATTCAGAATTGTCCCTCCCAAAAGCAGGCTTTTTTATCCACGATCGGTGGAATTGATCTGATGAAATCAGATATTGTAGTACTTAATCAAGTAGGCTATGTACCAAAACAACTAGTAGAGTTATCATTCTTGATTCAAATACATGCCTTGAATCACCTCATTCATCGCACTATAACTGATTAAGATGCACCTACTTGTATCATCTTAATGAGTTGTTGGAAGTCACTTGGCTCACCAACTTTGTCACGATCACCTACGACGTTAAAATATTTTGATGGTCATACATATAAGCCTTGAGGAATTCTTAATAACGTACAAGTAGAAATAGGGGGGAAATCGGTTACTATTGAAGGTGAGGTCATTGACAGACCCCTCGACTACAACATATTACTAGGAAGACCATGGGTTTACATTATGGCTGCGATAGTATCTATCTAGGCATTGATGAAATATTGTTCTTCGCCTCTAGTTCCTAGGAAAATGGAAGCATTCCATTAGCTCATAGACACCAACATTCTCTTGAGAACATTGGTGTAAGAATCTTTAAGGTTCCTTCCCTAACGGGCACCTTTTCGTTACCGTCGCCTACGAAAACAATAGAAATCACACCTATGGAGACCTACAACATGATATATTCCACTTTATATGGATTGAGGAAGATACCCAATGTTTCTAAAATATTTAGGTTGGGAAACATCACACCGCTAATTCCAATTGAGCTACCATAGCAATATATTTTCTTGGCTTATGCGGGAAATCCAAATCCATTGTCACCAACCATTTAGGTTGATCATTCTTTGTATTTTGGTACTTCTTCTGATTCATTTTCATGTGTATTCTCTACTGATGAGAGAATTATGGAATCCATGATGCAAAAATAATAACCATGGGAATCATCACATCAATGATCCCATCTTCCATATTATAGTGAAGATAATCCATCTAAACTATATCACCCTATTGTCCTTGATTTCTTGATGAATTATATTCCTGTCCACATCATTGATTCTGATAGAAACCCATCAAATATCAAAGAAACAATTTCTATCGATATTTCAACAAAACCCGATATTCTAGAAAACATTCATGTTGGTGCGCCTTGTTCTCCATTGGATCTTGACACCTACTGTGCTCCTTTTTCATGAATTTCGAGATATATTCGCTTGGTCATATGATTATATGTCAGGTATCGACTCCAGCATTTTTGAACATGAGATTAAAATGTATCCTCATATTAAGATGGTGTGATAGCACCTTCATCTTATACACCCAAATAAAGTTATTTCTATTAAAGCAGAGGTTGAAAAACTTTTGTGTTCTAGATTCATTTACCCTATTCCACTTACCGATTGGGTATGTAATGTTGTTCCTATCATGAAGAAACAAGTGACAGTTAGAGTTTTTGTTGATTATAGGGATGTTAATCATGTGTGTACAATATAAAACTATCCCACTCCCTTTACCAACTAAATTATTAATTAATGTGTCAGATGTGAAATATTTTCTTTCATGGATGGATTCTTTGGTTATAATAAGATTAATATTCGCCAAGAAGACCAATCTAAAACAACTTTTATCTATCCCTAGGAAAAAATTTCCTATCAAAAGCTACCATTTGGTTTAAATAATGCTAGGGCTACATTCCAGAGAGAAATGACTTATTCTTTTCATAACATCAATCACATGGTTCAACCGTATCTGGACAACTTGCTTGCACATTCACTGAAATGGGCTAACCACCTCCTACATCTGAGAGAAATATTTTTACGATAACGTCACTATTAAATATGCCTTGATTTGCAAAAATGTGTGTTTCATGGTGGTTCTGTTAATTTTCTTTGATTATTCATGTCAAAAGATGACATTCAGCTTGGTCCATTGAAGTTCTAGGCTATACATCATTTTCTTGTTCCTTCCAATCTGCTTCAGTTATAGAGAGTCCAAGGGAAGGCTAAATTTCTAAGGAGATTCATTCCTAAATACATCAAAATTGATAAAGGATTTAATCAAATCTTTAAAATTGGGGTAGCCTTCCATTGGGATGATGCTGCACAAACTTCCTTTCGTGTTCTTAAATATTCCCTTATCTGAGCATCATTAATATATCCTCCAACTTATTAGAGTGACTATTTCCTGTATCTCGCCGCTATAGATACAACCATTGCTATGGTTTTAGTCTAAGAAGAATATGGGAACATCAAATATATTATTTGAGTTGTAATCTCAATGATACAAAATTTAAGTACACATACATTCAGAATCTTTCTTTGTCAGCCGTTCAAGTTGTACAAATATTTCGCCATTATATCCTACTCTGAAAGACCACTTTCATTTCGGATTCCAACCCTATGACATACAGTTTGTCACGTCAATTCATGGGAGGAAAATATTAAAAATGTATTGTCATTTTGCAGGAGTTTGATTTGTAATTAACCAAATCCAAGTCGAAGAAGTCTTTGGTGTTTTTTAAGCTTATTTGTGACCTTCCTTCGAGTAGTACCGATCCTACTATGGAACCATCAATTCCAAATGAGTTTTTGTTTCTAATCGAGCCATATGACCCCTAGTATGGATATATAATCATCTATATCCAAACCAAAACTCATCAGCCCAATACCTCTCACTTGGAACAATGATGCATTCGATACCAAGCCAAATATTTTATGATTGTCGGTGATATACTTTATCATCGTGGTATTGATAAAGTTTTAAAGAGGTGACTCATGCATGAGAAAGCCAAAAAAATTCTAAATCATTTCCATTTTTGTGCATGTGGTGAACATTTTTCTGGCTATGCTGCTGCGCAGAGGATTCTCTACATTGGCTACATCTATCCTACCATATTTCACGACTGCATTATCGCATTTAGTATTTGTCATGCTTGCCAGATATCTCATCGTAAAACCCACCTGCCACCAACACCAATGCATCATGTCATCATTGTTGTACCATTTGAAAAATGGGGCGTTGACTTCATGAGATGTAACCCCAGCTCGACTAGGGGGCATGTGTATATTATTGTTGCCATCGAATATTTTACCAAGTGGTTTGAGGCGATGCCTTCAGACAACAAAACGGGAAAAAAAAAGTTCATTGCTCTTTTTTAACCACGTGTTTAGCCTATTTTGTGTACCTCAACCTATTGTCACAGATCATGGAAAACATTTTCACAATCAGATGATGGATGAGTTTACTGCCAAGTTAGGATTGTCACATGATAATTCTACCCCTATCATTCGCAAGCTAATGGACAAGTTGAAGTTATCAATAATATTCTTAAGTGTATTCTTCAACACATGATTGGGGTTCATAAGTGAAACTATCATTTGATCATGTGCTTGAATTTGTGACCATATCGAACCTTGGTAAGAAATATAACTGGATTTACTCCCTTTTAGTTGCTTTACTGTCTCGAAGCTATCTTGTCGATACAATGCGAAATAGAATCCTTGAAACTTGCGATTGACCTGCTACCTGAAACTTATGTAGAAGAGGCATGTCTTTTATATCTCATCCATCTAGATGAAATGTGTTGTGAAGCCGCATTCGGAATCAAAGCACATAGGAGATGAATTAATGCGAAATATGACCCCAATATCAAGCCTCGCACCTTCTAGGAAGGAGAATTGGTCTTGATTTATGATCAGGAAGCTGATAAGATAGGAATAGGGAAATTTGAACCATTATAGCACAACCCTTACATTGTCAAGCACATTTCGACTAAAGGCGCCTAGGAGTTGGTAGATTATGATGGGATTCCATTGTCTCATCCTCGGAATGGGTTGTATCTTAAATGTCGCTATGCCTGATTTTGCATACTAAACATTTTATTATATGCTTTGATTGTGTGTGTGTATCAGTGTGCCTTTTAAACTTTTTCACGTCGTTAGTAATCCTCTTTGCATTTTTTGTAGATTTCAGAATATTCAAAACCATTTGTTGGATATGTTAATGGTGCTAGTCATGGTACTTAGAATTTATCCTCTGGAGCATGGGAGATATTCGGTCCAAGTGGTGAGTTAGTGAGCCTCAAATGGATTTGTATTAGTCGATCGACCAACAATATCACTGAGTATAGAGGTTTTATTGAACTAATCTCTGATGCCATTTAATTTGGCATTCTCCACATCATCATCAAGCTGGACTCACAACTTGTCATAATACAGCTTACTAGTTTATATGCTATCCTAAATCTGGCATTTCATCATATGTTCCTTAGAATTAGTATTTTGGAAAGACATTTTGACTACATTCAATATCGAGATATTTCCAAAAACTTTAACGCTGTCGTTGAATCATTGGCGAACTGTGTTTTAAATAGGAATTTGCAACATATTTAAAGATATATTTTCAACTCACATTATACAATTGAATAGTATTGTAGATAATCATAGACAAACATTGAAAGTAAAATAGATTTATATCAAGTTTTTTTACAAAATTGTGTCCAAGACACATTGGTCAATTGATCTCAAAATATATACAGACATAACATAATCTAATTAAACTTATTGATGCTCATGATAGAAGGTCATTCGTGGGCTATCATGTGCAATAGTCTTATCCAATGACTAGGAACACTAATGGTATGTCACTACAGACTCATAGGAAACTCCTCTATCTAAACATACAGTATCCCAATACTCAATAACTCCACATGTTGTTGCAACTCAGCAAGAGTCTCAACTAAATCCAAATCCTATAGGGCATCTCTTCCTACATTCCTCGATGCTGGTTCTCCCACCTAATATACACGAACCACTAGGAAAATGATACCTATATCTACATACATGAAACTTCTTTATTTTAGTCTTGGAAACATCAAAAAACAAAATTATGTAAAAAACCCCCAAAAAAAGACATGGTCAACATTTTTCCTATAGCACCCCCTTAAGCATCAAATGGTAAAAAAAAAGATGTATCTCTGCACAAATCCATCCTTGCATATGGATGCTCCTCTATGAAGATATTTTGTCTTTGGAGCCAACTAAATAATGCAGTGGAAAATGATATTGATGAATAACCAACATGTCAAGCCATAAACGCGACCCACTATTGCATCTATGGATCTCTATGACCATCTAATCCCACCGTCACATGTTGTGGCTACATTAATGGAACTCACTCCAAATCAAAACTGACAAAAATTGACACATAACTAAAATTTTTGGTCTTACCACTTTTTACCTTGGTCAGTTGTTCTTCCATATGAATGAGTACTGCTCCAACCCAGTTGAACTTGGTTGGTTCGAGACACTTGAGTGCATATTGCATTTATGAGATATTCACAAGATGTAGTGTAACGCTACCAGCTAGTTTTTCAATAGTGAATAGGAGAGTGTGCAAAGGCATATCATGCACATATTTGATATTTATCTTTCCATCATTACTAGGCTCACTTCCTGGTCAATGGAATTGTGGAATGTAGTCCTTCATTGTTTCACCTCCACGCACAAAGCCCACAACAGAAATGGGGGCACCACGTCTCCACAAACCTATTAGAAAGTAGATATCATCAACCAATATTGGGAGCACTTTTTCCCCAATTTGAAATTAATTTATCATAGGGTCCCATGAAGGGATCAAGAACTGCAATAGTTCCATGTGTTGCCTCATCCCTAACAATCGGAACTACTTGAGCAACCAAAAATCTTTGATGGCTCTCACAATGTTAGCATCATTTAGGGTAACCATATCATGTTCTTCATTTTCTCTTTCTCACGATGTAATTGACATTCTGATCCAATCAAAGTCTGAAATCATACCTTAGGCTTAGTTAGGATCCATTTGATGTAAAAAATTGGGGAAATTTTAGGCAGAAAAAAAGATTAACTTTATGAATTGTGCCCAACGCACCCCCGAGAGGGGGACAGAGTGTTGCACAGGAATTGGGCCTCTTTCCAGTCTCTCTGCAATTCATTTTTTGACATTCAAGGTTGCGCTAGGCCTAGGACGTTTGTATCTGTAACCTAGGGGCCCCAGAAACCAAAAAAAAATGCATGAAACTGAAAAAGAATGCATTCAATAGAAAGAGGAGGGTAAGATATTCTACCTGGTCCAAATGGCATGAGGAATGATCCACAAAATTTGACACAATCACTTATTGAAGATCGAAGGTAAAAAAGGCTCAAAGCATTGAAATTCAAATGGTAAAGGTGAAATGGTAAAAATAATTTGGAAAATTATTAATTTCATAGTATTTTTTATTAATTGATGCATATTTAATGAAATGACCTTGGTTTTACCCATTTTTACTATTTTTAACATGTATTGTTAATCCATTTAATGTTTCTTTGAGCAGGTTTGTAGTTGAATTATAGTGAGTTAGTCCTGCACAATCGTGAAATGCAATATTGACCCCAAAGCATAGTTTTATTTCTTTTTCGAGCTTTGTTAAACATGTAAAAGGAAATTAAAGCACAATTTTATTTCTTTTTTGAGCTTTGTTAAACATGAAAAAGGAACTCAAGGCATACTTTTATCCTCTATTTTCGATCTTTGTTAAACATGAAAAAATAATTCAAAGTGCACTTTTATCTCTTTTTTGAGCTTTTTGAAATGCGGAAAAGGAACCCCCCTGGAGGTCTCTTTGAGCTCTTTCCAAACTCTCAAAATATGAAAAGTTTTTCGAGATCTTGTCTTTTGGAGCTCATTAATTGAATTGAAATGACATCTACTCGGTATAAGTTTAACCCTTTTCTAGACTGAGATAGATTATGAATACTAAAAAGAAAAATCCTAGTTTAACATGGCTAGGAGATTCTCTAAGGTATTATTTTACGCTATTTCAGATCTAAGGGGCTATTATACAAAAAAGAACTTGCTGAGTTTTAGTCTAGTCCCATTTTCAAATTCACTAAAAAATGAAAAATGACCAAGTTTTCACTGTTGTTATACTCTTTAAAGAATCAAATAGCATCGGACTTGTCCATCATGACAATATCTAGTTTCACCTTTGCTAGACTCCTCAAAGCATCAAATAGTGATAGACTTGTGCATCTTCACAATATCAAGTTGCACCTTCACTAGAATTTTTGAAGCATCAAATAGCGATGGAACCACCCGAAGGGTGGTATTATACATTAAGAATATGTTATCCTCCTCAATCTTATTAAAAAATAAAGAGGTACTAGTCAAAAATGAATGGGGAAAATTGGAAAGGGATAAAACACTTTACGGTAGCAAGTCCCTCTTGAACATGGCACTTATTCATTTCATCTCTATGATTTTTGGGTTGGGTAATCAGCTTGATAGTCTATCATACCTGTTGTGGCTTATTTTCATTTACCTTTGAAATATTTTTCAAAACACCAAAAAAGCATAGATGATAAAAAATGTAAAATTGAAGAATTTGGATTTATATATTGGTACATTAACATTACATGATGAGATGTGAAGGTGGGTCGAGTCGGGCTCATTCATGTGTAGACCAGTTCAAGAGCCAGACTGATGGGCACACTCAAAACATTGCATGTTGAACAGGGTTAAGTCGGGCCCATTCGCAAGCTCAGGAGGGACCAACGTGACAAAACACAAGATAATCTCAAGAGGGTTATACTGTTGAGAAAACAAACTAATTTCCCAAAACTGGAGAAAGGGCACATTTCCCTTAAACACTTAAGTGTTTTGGAGGAGGTGCAAAGGAAAAAATGGATGGTCAGGATCAAAGCGCATAACTAGAGCGAAGAGATAGACGACAGAGATTAAATTGCAAACTAAAAATCGCAAGTTTCAAAGGATAGGCATGGGAGGTAAGTGATAAATTTGTCGAAGTATGACGTCGGATGCCAGGTGGGGTCCAATCACAAATCACGAATCACAATTTTTAAAGGATCATTTCAAGAGGTAAGTGATAAGGTCACTAAAGTGCATTGTGCAATGCCAGGTGGGACCTGATCGCATAGCGGACATCACAAGTTTTAAAAGACAAACGCCAAGGAAAATTTAAATATGGAAAAATGTGAAGTGTGATGTTGGCACAGATACGATTTTGTTCCAAGGTGAAATCTACAGGATTTCAAGTTTGAGCTTATGCGGTTATATGCCATTTTGTGAAGAAATAGGTAGAACGCGACAGAAAAACTCAAGTAAGTGACCCAATGCAGATCAAAGGAGAAGGGGAAGAGTCGAGTAGCAAGTGATATTATTGACAACGTTTGAAGCATAGGGGCATAGGCAGAGTCAGGCAGAAGAGCGTATAGTGGCCCTATTGTGAGCATGATAGTTGGGTCAAGTTGGGCACTGAGGTTTTGTTACAAATATGTGCAGATTCTGCATCATAACTAGAAAGGACACCTCCGCACTTTGGGAGGACACATCAGCAACATCAGATTCAACAAAATGAACAATATTTCTATTTTTAATTTTTCTCAAGTATGATTGCAGAAGTAATCATAACAGTTTAGGTAGTCAAATAGTTTCAAGAAGTTCAGGAGTTACGAACCACTGTGATGTATTTAAGTAGATTGAAATAAAGAAAAAGGGTTACGGTTTTTGGACCTCTGTAGGATGTTAATTTGGTACTGAATGTTCTAAGAAATAAATGAAAGAAGATCAAGTTTCTTGCAAGTGTTGATGTTGATATGCCTTTCTAGTAAGAGTTACATCTATGAGTAAGAGTTAAACAAACTTTAAAGTAATAGATTTTGTGTTTGCAACATATTATTGCGAGTTTCCTCTCTCTCCATGAATTCCCTCCCAAACTTAAAAGTGATAGATTATGTTTCTCATCATATCACTTCAAGTTTCCTTTGCAATTCCTCTTTTCATTTTATTCGGATATCAGTAGTTTATGGCATTGTGAAGGCTTTCATTATATCATATTTTTTAGTGTATTAAATAATTATATTCGAAAGGTGTTAGGCATAGGCCATTTCATATTATTATTGTGACATACATTTACAAAATTTCTTGAGCATTGATTCCTTACCACAGCCAAGGGATTGTTCCTTGAGATACAATGTTTTCTAGCACCACTGCCAGGGACAAAGAAACAGAGTTATTTTCCCTAGGTTTTTCACATTATTTCCTCTATTTGTTCAGTGAAAATGAAATATTTGGCTATGTTTGTTATTTTCAAAATTTTGGCTTTCAAAATGCCTCCCACGATGTCAGATACCTCACAATTGATAGTCCATGTTTTTCTAGATCCACAAATATTGCTTTCAAAAAGGCTCAGAAACTAGAAAATCCTCCAACACCTCATACTGCATTGTCTATTCCTGGTAGCAGTTCTCATAACCATTGGTTTGAAGATATTTCTAAGGAGCTCCCTTTTTGGGAACAAGATACTTCTTCCACACCCATTTACTTTCAAGAACATTAGTTAGAACAACATTCTTTTGAGTCTATTTCTTTTACCTCCAATCAAGCTGAACCAAATATACTTGTTAGTCCCTCTGCTATTTTCCATCAACCTACCCCCATATCAGTTTTTCCTCCACCTTCATTCACTTTCACAGCAGGTTCATCAACCTCAACCACCTAGGGAGCAGTTAACCAAGTTGTTAATATGGTAGAACCAACTTTCTTAATGGATAGATATGAAACACTCAATCTTCCACTACCAATGAATTCCATGCCTCAAGAATACCTCAAATTACTTCCTCGCTTCACTGGAGAAGATGAAGTAACCGAAAAACAACATTTTCCCTTGCTTTTAACTTTTGCTGAGAGTTTAAATGTAGAACATCTTGATGTTGTGATGACACTATTTGTGCAGTCTCTAGGTGGAGAGGCTAGGAAATGGTTCAAAGTTTTACCAAATGATTCCATCAATGACTTGGAAGAGTTGCAAACTCAATTCACTCAAAAAGGGGGAGAGAAGAGAGATCATGGTTTCTTGTTGACGAATTTTAATGAAATTAAAATAAATCCTAATGAAAACATGTCCGAGTTTGTAAAAAGATTCAAAAAATTGTACAATATATTACCTATAGAAATTAAGCCCCCCCTATAGGAGAAAATGTAGTTTTTGCTGGGGCTTCTGAATCCAATTTTATCTTTACATTGAGAGAGAGAAGATCCCCTACTCTTGAGTAGGTACAAATAGATGCTTTAGAGATTGAAGCTAATATAATCACTTCTGGAAAGGGGAAAGGGAAAAAAACAGTCAAAGAGAAGGGGCATGCAAAAGAAGAATCATCAGAAGATATAAGAATTGAAGATACGACAAAGGTGATAAAAATATGGAAAATAACCTAGCTAAGGTGGAATTGGAAAATAAAAACTCCCAAAGACAAGTACAAAAAAAATGAGGGGGATTTAACCCTCAATTTGGAAGACATCCCTTAAAACTATTACGAAGGGAAAGAAGAGATCAAGACCTGGTTCAAGCTCCATTGTATATAGAAGCAAAAATTAGAGAGCCAACAGAGCATGACCAAAGGGAGGTTGAGGATCAGGTATCTTCTATGTATGCAATACAAGAGGATGAAGAGATAGATTGTGAGGGAGAATATACTGAAGCTGGATTTTCTTTTGATCAAGATGAAATGGATGAATATTGTAGGAAATTCACAGATTTAATGCAAGCTGAGTTACATAAAAAGTATGATTTGAGGTCTAGAAAGAGATCTAGAGTGTAGGAGAATGAAGGTGAACAACAAGGTTCCATTCCTCCTCCAATGGAAACTCCAGTACAAAAGGACCCTACGAAACAAGTCGGTAATAAGAAACAACATGTAATCTCACATAATAGAACAAATGTACAGTAGGGTGACTCTTCCCAAAACAAATTAGTTGACACTAATATCTTGGAAAGATTTGTTCTTGTACTCGAATAAGCAGCAAATTCTAGAAATAGAGAAGAACCTAAAAAGAACATTAAGAAAACTCATGCTTTCAATTTTAAAAAAGAGTTGGAGAAGGTCAAATTTAGGTGCCTCTTCTAGAATTAGCAAAAATACCAGCTAACAAGAAAGAAACCTCATAATTTATTAGTCTCACACAGGTGGAAGACATAAGTGACACAATGAACTTACAAGAAGAAAATGTAGTGGTCACCTTTGGTCCTTATGTACAAGAAATAGATCCATCTATTCCACCCTTCTATATTTCTCTGTTGCTTCATTATTATACTCTACATAATTTCAAGTTGGACTTAGGAGCCTCCCATAATCTCATGCCATTGTCTGTTATGAAGGAACTTAACTTGTATATTACCAAACCTTATAGGGATCTATATTCTTTTAATTCCAAAATGGTGAAATGTGTTGGGTTAATTAAAGATGTAGCAATTTTGTTGGAACAAATCCCAGCAAAGAGTATAGTCATGGTTGTAGTGGTTGCTCACACTCCAGCCAAGTTTGGAATGATCCTATCCAGATATTTGGGTGAAAATTTGGGAGGTGTATTAAGATTAGATTTCACTTATGCTATCATTCTAGTTTTTAATGGGGAAGAAAGGAGGTTGTACATGGAAATAATGTTTATGAGGAATACCTCCAAGAAATATTCCAGAAATTCCCCCATTTATATTCGAGAAACATAAGACCTTTCTTGTTTCATGCTACATGAAGATGTAGAATTTCCTGAAGAGACAAGGAAGTAGCTCCCTTCAGCAGTTGTAAATAATGAGTTGCGGTCAAGGAGTATTTGTAAGTGCTACTTTAATGGTGCCTACTCCAAGGAGGGAGCAGGTGTTTGATTCTTGCTGATATCACTACAAGGTAACCTCATTCCTTTATCTTTTAAACTAGAATTTCATTCAACAAACAATATGGCTGAGTACGAGGCCTTAATCTCAATCCTTCAAGTTTCTAAACAAATGGGAGTTCAATGTATTTCAATTTTTGGTGACTCTGAATTGAAAATAAGGCAAGTTAAAAACCATTTTCAAACCAAGCATTTGAGATTGAGATCATATATGAATGAAGTGTAGGATCTAGTAGAAAACTGTTTTGAAACATTCAATCTTCAGTATATTCCTAGGGAGGAGAATATATTGGCCAATTCTTTAACAGTTGCAACCAACACCTTCAAACCTCCAATAAATCCAAGGTTAAGGCATGACATTGAAATTATGCATAGACCTTATATCCCTGATAATGTGAAACATTGGCAGATGTTTGATGATGATGAACAAATAAGTTAGTTCCTGACCATGATTGGAAACTTTGAAGGTACTGAGATAGACCAAGAGGAAGAGAAAGAGAGCATAAATTAGAAATAAGAAACCTTAAGCAGTCAATAGGTGAACATAACATTATCCAATTGAAATATAATGTGCTCCCCAAAGGGTTGGTTCCCCTTGAAAGATTATTCGATGCTAATGATTTTGTTGTTGATTTGAAGAAAACACATTAAGAATAAGAGATGGAAGATTGTAATTTGGGAACTCAGCAAAAACCCAAAATAGTAATTTTTTTCAAATGTGTTCCCAAAATATCCAAAGAAATATACATTCATCCTTTTAAGAAATATATGGATGTGTTTCCCTCATCGTATGAAGACCTAAAAACATATGAAAAAAAAATTATTCAGCATAAGGTTTCATTTAAGGAAGGACTCAATCCATACAGATAAAATCTCAAATATATAAATCCATTGTTGTTAGCACCAATCAAAAAATAAGTGAATAAACTATTGCCGGAAAAAATTATAGTCCCTCTCAGATATTTAGACTGGGTTTCTAATCTGGTCCCCATAAGAAAGAATAATGGAGAGATAAGACTATGTGTAGACATCAAGCACTTCAACTGAGTATCTCTAAAAGATAATTATCCTTTGCCGAAAATGGATTACGTCTTACAGAAGGTGACAAGAGCTCACAGGTTGTCTATGGTTGATGTATTTTCTAGGTGTAATCAGGTAGCACTAGAAAAAATAGAGCAAAAGAATACTTATTTCACTATGCCCTAGGGCACCTTCATGTATGTAAGCATGCCATTTGGCCTTATGAACACAGCTAGAAAATTTCATAGGTCCATGGACATTGGCTTCTTTGGTAATAGGTTTGTAGTTATATATCGCAATGATGTAACTATTTTTTCAGGGTCAAATGATGAACACTTGGAGCATTTGTAAAAAAAAATTCAGAAGTGCAGAAAGTTTGGTCTGTCATTAAATCACAAGAAATCTTTATTTTCCATAGAAGAAGGTAAATTATTGGGTCACATAGTTTCTAAACAAGGATTAAAGATTGACCTAGCAAGGGTGGAAGCCATTAAAACTATTCCTTTACACGGAAGCGAGAAGGATATCCAGAGATTCCTTGGAAAAATAAAATTTTTGAGGAGGTTTGTGGCCAATTATGTTGATATCATGAGAAGCATAAAAAATATGTTGAATAAAATTGCAGAAGTGAAATGGGATAAGGAAGCAAGAGATGCATTTCTAGAATGAATGAAGCAATGCAGGAAGCCCTAGTTTTGACTATCCTATACTATCAAAAATAATTTTAGGTATTCTCATTTGCATCTCGTACTACTATTTTTGATGTGTTGTGGCAGAAAAATGAAGACAATAAAGAGAAGTCAGTTTCATTTTTCAACAAAGTTCTCAGAGATGTTGAGCTCAAATAAAATATTATGGAGAAATAAGTATATGATTTGTTCAAAGAACTAAAAGCCTTCCGGACTTATGCGTTGCAGTCCCAAATAACTTTTTATGTTCGTAATTCTGTTGTGAAGGACATGCTGGTACAAAGTAATTTTGAAGGAAAAAGGGGGAAGTGGATAGAAAAAATCCAAGAGTATGATTTGGACATGAAACCCACCAACATGGTCAAGGGACAGGGGTTAGCGAAGTTGTTGTCAGAGAAAAATTTTCAGGCCTTAGGAATTAATCTGTTGGAACCAATGGATGGAGCTGTAAGTGAGGAGGGTCAAAGGAAGTTTGAAACACGTATCCAATACAAATTTTTGTGCTCTGATTGGTATAAAGATATTGTGCATTACTTGTGTTTCTTTTCATATCTAACGTCACTATATAGATAAAAATACAGAGCTCTCAAGCTCAAGTATTAGGAATATGTTATCATAGAAGCGAAGCTATAGTGCAAAGATACTGCTGGTATTTTGTTGTTATGTTTGACCGAAGGAGAAAATATTGAAGTCACCAAAAAATATCATGAAAGTTTGTGTGTAGGAAATTATAGCTTCCAAGTCACTACTCATAAAATTCTTAAGTTAGGTTTCTATTGGCCAACCCTATTTGTAGATGTTTTTAGACTCGTCAAAATTTTTTAGAAGTATTAGTTGTTTACTGAAAAGAAAAAACTTGCTCCATTACCTCTCATCCTAGTGTTTATTGAAGAACCTTTCAGGCAATGGCGATTGGATTTTATTGGATAGACAAATCTGCCATCAAGCAGAAAGTTCAAGTGGATTATGACTGCCACTAATTAATTTAAAAATTGATTGAATCAATACCCACTATGAAGGAAAATTACCATGTGATGATGATGTTTCTGGAGGAAAATGTTTTCAGCAAATTCAGATGTCTAGTCAAAATTGTGACTGATAATTCTTAGGTATTCAACTCTACTTGTTTCATTAATTTCTATCAAATATATAATGTGATTTTATCACATTCTAGAGTGTATCATCCCCAAGGGAATGGATTGGAAGAGTATTCAAATAATACATTTGTCAAAATATTAAAGAAAACAATCACCGAGAATCATAAGGATTGGGATATGAAGTTGAAGTTTTCCCTCTAGGCAGTTCGAGTCACTACCAAGAGATCTACTGGGATCTCTCCCTATGAATTGGTTTATGGAACTAAAGCACTCTTTCCTACTCAGTTGGCCAAACCAATGATTTATTTCCTTCAAGAAGCTCAAGAAGAATCAAATGATCTAGTAAGAAGATTGAAAAAAATAATTGAATCAAATGTAATATTCCTACTTAGCCTAAACTAAGAGGAATATGAAATTTTGTCACTTTTTCTGTTGCATGAATAAAATAATAAAGGAGGACATGTAAAACTCCTAAAAGAATGAATAAATCAATGCCCATATGAACATGGATAGATTTGGGCTATGTAATTTAATCACTTCTAGGTGTGAAAGGTGTTGGAGCTATGAGACTGGCTCAACCTTGACCAAATGTATAGTGTTGTCTAGATACAATGTATCTCATGAAGGGACAACACAGTTCTAGAATGAGGCCCCTCACGTGAAAGGAGCTAACTTATCAAGGTGGTTTATGGTTTGCAAATTATTTCAGCTTATAAAAGGAAGGGGAAGGCAGCAAGAAGAGGTTGTTGATTATCTATATTTCTGAGTATCTTGTCTGTTTAGACAAATACCATTCTCTGTTGTTCAGTGGAGAATAGTGTTGCTTAGCACCTGGAGTTCCTATGAAGGGATTTCACCTCTTCCATTGAGGATTCTTGGAGGATTCTTGCTAATTTCAACCACTATCAGGCATTTGGACAAGCTCTACTTCCAACTGCAATGTAGATCCAATGAAGGTTTGGTTGCTTTTGTAGGCTGCAACAAGTGGGACTCTAGATCTATTCAGATCTAGCTTGTATTGGAGCCTCTTCTCAGTGAGTGTGTCATTTAACCTTTCAAAGAGTGCATCCACTATTTGAGCTTCATATTTGTCTCTTGGCATCAAGCCAAATTTGTTATTAAATTTACATCGCAGTTTCCCTTGAGGAAATGCGATATTTTTAGTAGAGGTTTTTTATTGATCACATTTTTTATGAGAGATCTCTGGTGTTGGGCTTCTCCTTTCACTTTGGTGGTCCATGGATTAGCTTGCTGATCCATGTTCTATTTATATCTGATCTATTTTAATGTAAAATCATCTTCACAAATTCCTTAATACTATTGTAGATCTGCTACTTAAAACTCAGATCTACTCCTTGTAATGCATGATTTGGTCATAACCCTAAGGGGATATTGTAATAGAGTATTTTTGGAGTAAAGATCTAAAATGGATCTGATATTTCATCCATAGATATTTTCTAGATCTGAAGTGTAACATTAAGCTACTACAGCTCCATAAAATAACGTTGTCTAGCCATTTTGCAGTTTATACATGTGTTGCAACCTTGTTTCTGAAGATTTTTGTCTCTCTTGTCTTCTTAATTCTACTATATAAAGTAAGAGAATCATTGTAAATCTGATTTGCTACTGTATATCTAAAATTTGACCTAATTTTATGGCCTCCTTCTCATGCTCTCCAAGACTACGCTATTTCTAAAGTTGTTTATTGTGCATAGCTGCAAGCCTTCTTGTCGGGTATTTTTCAGCTAGACTAGGTGGTGGGAGATCTGTTTAGCACACCTATTTTTATTTGTTTTTTATTCCCTTTTGGATATAGACTCCAGATCTATTGATCTAAGGGATACAAGCACTGCAAACTAATCTCTATGCATAAATCCCCCAAAAGTTCGTTATTTTAGCAGGCTTGTTGTACAATCCCAATTTTGGGATATTACAGTGGTATCAGAGCTCCTTTATTGGCACAACCTGTGATTTTATTAGAGAAAAACAACCATGCTACATTCAAAAGAGGATGATCCTCTTAGTAAGAGGGAGAAGAGGTATCAGAACATAAGCCACAAGAATTTTGATTACACCACTAAGGATCAAGACAAGGGTAAAGCCCCTGAAAATGGAAGTGATAAAGAAGGAGAAGAGTATGGAAGAACTCTTTCAATGGCCATTCAATATATTTCTAGAGAGATCAAAGAGATGAGGATGGACAGGATGAGGGAATCTCCTGGGATATTTCATCTGGGGGAGAGCTCTGGCATATCTCACCACTGGACTTGTCAACCACTGAACTAGCCACAAGCTTCACAAGCTCCACAACGTTGCACTATGCCAACCTTCTTGGCTGTGGAGAATGAAGAACCACAAGGGTGAACATCCCTTGAAGACTAATTTGTGGAATATGAAACTCAGAATCGGAGGTTCAAGGACCACTAGAGTTTCCAAGAGTTTTGTCACCTCAAGGAAAAAAGAAGACAAAGGCATTAGTATAGAGATGGTGGGTCCTTGGATAATCATGACAGACATCACTCGATGGGCAGATTATTTTTACCCAAGTTTGATGGGTCATCCACCAGTTATGCCAAGGCATGGGTAGAAAAGCTGGATATCTACTTTTAGTTGAACAAAGTCCCTAAGACTGAAGCTATCAAGATTGCAGCACTGCACTTTGAAGGTGAAGCACACAATTGGTGGCTCCATGGGTTGTGTACATTAGGCCATATTAATGTGAATACCTATTATGAATTCACTAGAATACTGGTGGAGATTTTTGATAGAAATGACCCAGAAGCACCATTCATGAGCCTTACAAAGTTGAAGCAATCAGGAAATGAAAAAAAATTATATCTTCGAGTTTTTGAGGCTATTTGTTATGGTTCCTAATTTCTCTGCAGCAAGGAGGGTGTACATGCTCATCAATGGCTTGGATGAACCTTTTCATGTGTTGGTTAAATATACCAAGCCCATAACTTTGCATGATGCCATTAAGAGGGCTAGAGACCTCCAAGATACCTTGCCAAAAGAAAAGTCAACTTCCCAGAGCAAGGCCCCTCACATTTCTAAAGGGAAGGAAGAAAAATTTGCTCCTTCCAAGGAGAGCTCATTCACTGCACCTCTTGATATTGAAGTCAGGAGGGATATGAGAAAGAAGAAAATGTGTTTCACTTGCCAAGAGTCATGGGCACCTGGACATAGATGTGTTGTTGGGAAGGAACACTACATTGAAGTCTTCTCATGTTTTGAGGAGGAAGAGGAAGATGATGAACCCAGGAAGGGTCACAACGCTGATAATGTTGAGGAAGATCCCACACCATCTAACGGTGAGGATGGAGCCTTTGATCCAATGGGTGGAACTCTTGAATCTTTGCGATGAGTGCCTAAGTACTTAACCCTGAGAGTACAAGGTTTAGTCATGAATCAGAGGGTATCTGTATTGATCAACAGTGGGGAAACCTACAACTTTATTGATGCTCATCTTGTGTAGAGGAGAGCAATCCCTACTGATAATTTTGAGGGATTTTCTATTTTTGTCCTAGGAGATAGGACAATGCAATGCATACAATATGTCCCATCACTCTCAGTCATTATGGGGTCCTACACTTTTGTGGATCACTTTTTTGTATTTGACATACCAGACACCAATATAATTTTGGGTGTCCAATGGTTGATTACATTGGGGAAAGTCACCACTGATTGGAAAGCCTTGTAGGGGGAATGGGTGGACATGAAGAGTGGTAAAACCCAAATGATTCAAGGCATGCATACTTATCCCTCACCCAACACTTCCACACAAACAACAGAGATGGATTTGCGCAGTGGAAGCAAGGATCTCAAAATCCCTTCTCTTATGTTCATGAGAATTTTGCAAGGGACATTCCTATCTAGTGGAAAACCACCTGGGAGGCCACTAGATTCAGATCTTGTGGGGGAGGCCTCACAAATTACTACTCCAAATCTAGATCCAGGAGGTATTGGAGCAATGGGAGACCAAGCTATAGTGCTAGAGGGCTTGGGACATCTCAAGAGTGAGGGGAATCTTCTCCCTACATCACTATCACCCTATCTCTTTCCTAGATTTGCGCTGTGGAAATAAAATAATTGGAAGATCAGCCTTCCAAGACACATCTTTGGCATGATTGAATTCAAATAAGAGTATCATGATAGGCACTTCCATGGATGTATCATTAGCAGTGTCATTGTTGAGAAGTGTGGATCTGTATTGGAAATCTCAAATACTTGTAGAGTATTCGAAATATATCCACACAAGTATGATACTAGATGACATGCAGCAAGAGGAGGGATACCTAGTCCAAGGAGGAGTCATCTATCATCATGGTAGGGTCTTCTTGGCTAGAGCTTCTAATCTCAAGAAGAATATACTACAAGAGGCACAGAAAGAATTATTTCTCAACCATCTGCATTAAATGAGGATCTATGCCTTGATCATGAGGAGCTTTGATTGGGAAGGCTTGAGAGAGGAACTACATCAGCACTTTCAAGAGTGCATGAGCTATGTGGAGTTGGGACAACCAATGGAATCTATCCAAGAGTCATTTCAGCCATTACTTCTTTCTTCTGAGAGAGGGGGGATGCCCATGCACAACTCCATGTGTATGAGGAACTTTGATGGTGAAAGATCTGATCATGTAGAGAAAACTTTATTTTTTGATTTGTCACATTATTTTACCATGTTTTTGTAGGATATTAATCCTAAAGGGAGTGAGATATCATGTGGATCTCATGATTGTTGGTGGGCCAATAGAAATTTTGAACTTGGCCACTCCCTTGTTGTGAAAGAGAGATTCCTTTTCATGATGGGTGTTTCCAGAAGGCATCAAACATATCTAACATCTTCAGCCATGTCAAGATAACTCATGCAGAAATGTGTGGTTGGACTGCCACTTGCCACAACTTGATCCAATGAAGGCAGGAGATGCACTGCACTTGCATTACATGTGGGATTTTGAACCACCTCCCCAAGCTCAATTTTCTGTTATATGTAGTCTTGCTTCCATACTTAGATGATATAGTTGTATTGTTTATGGGATTGTATGGATGGAGGATGGGCATTATGTATGTACCACATGGGATGGATATTTTCCCTATAAATCATGCTACGTGTTCTAGATGGAGTATTTCTCCAGCCATGCTTATTTCTATTGAATTCTTTGCGCCTGGTGGAATGGACTATGCACACCTTATGTTGACCTTGGAGGAACAATTCATGATGTATTGGCTTAATGAACAACTGGCTTATGATGAGGACTTGATCATTGATGGTGTCATCAATGGAGGAGGGGAAGTACTATAGATCTCACCCTATCAGTTACTTGAGGACAAACAACATTTTGGAGGGAGGTGATCAGGAGCTCAAATCTGAGCTTGGGAAAAGCTCAAAAATGAAAGTGCTCAAATTGATTTGGAACCTAAGCGAAGCGATAGGCCTCGGCGATATGATCCCAACACCGTGAACGACACTGAAAACCGATGCTGTATGAAGAAGTTATTCAACTTTGAAGTTCTTCAATTTCAGTTAAAAAAGGCCAGTTTGACTTTAGAAATTGGAAAATATTAAAAATAGAATATTCGGGGAATATTCCTCAGGATATTCCTTGGAATATTCCATATAATATTCCACAAAATATTTCGTGTGGACCAACCATCTTGTGACAAGTGGCAATTTACAATTCGTTGTTGAGTTGACTGTGTAATTTTTGGTCCAATTAAGAGCTGCCACATGGCAGGCCCGGAGGCCGCCACATGGCCCCAAGTCACAATTGAATGGCGGGTTAAAACTTGGTTTGGCTCCGGCGGGATTTGAAACGGAGACTTCATTGCTACTACCACAATGCTTTACCAATACACCATGGGCTTACGACTTGACATGTGTTCAACCCAAATTCTAAATAACACATGCTTTAATGTGGCAACGTTCAAACAGTTAACTGTTAGCACTTATTGCGCATGTGAACGCGGAGTTTGTTAACTGCAACATTTAATGCTTCCGCCAATTTAGCGCCCGTTCCCCCAAATTAGGCGGATGTGCCAGTTTAGTTCAGTTAACTGGCAGTGTCTCCACATTTAGTGGAGCTTGTTTAGGCCAGACTGGCAGTTAGTAAATATGCCATATCTTTCACATGGAAGATCCTTTTGGAGTGAATTTTTTTTTTGATTTTGGGTCTCTTTGACATTTTGGACTCAATGGAATAGAGCTGAAGTCTAACAGAGGTCATCTTTAGAGGTTTAAGCTTCGAAGAAGATGAAGGAGTCATCAGGGCCTAGAAGGAGAAGGCTGTGTTTTGGACTGTATTTCTCTGTTTAAGGTAAATGAATAGTAATTCTTAGATATTTCATGCCTTTTGAATCTTTTTGGATGGTTGGAAGAGCCTGTTAAGAACTTTAGAAAGCCGAAAAGCTTCATTTAAATTATAGAGGCCATTTTCCAAATAGAGTATGTAGGCGAAACCGGAGCAGCCGGAGACCGTTTTTGATGAAAAAAAACTCTATCTTGACTATTTCAGTCATTATGGAACCAATGGAAGTGGTTTCAGATCATTTTGAGTACTTATACGTATCGAGAAGTTGATATGAAGTCGTGGGCAGCCCTGGGCAAACCATGGAGGAGAGCCATTTTTGGGGATGTTGTGCTTAATATAAGCAAATTATTAGTTGATATTTGATATCTGATTATTATTGGATGCATCAGTAGTGGTTTCAGGAGTAGAAACAGAAATATGAGGGAGTTTGTGCCATTTAGAAGCTCAGAGAAGCTTAGTGCACCGACAAAAGGATGTATGCCCATAGAAGCCTAAAGCTGTTTGCAGGAATTGGACAGCCATTAAAGGGATTTAAAATAGTATTCTCAGCCCTTTGAATCATTCTTGTATTCATTGTGGTTAAGTTTGGAGCTTGTAAAAGAATATGATTACCTTAATCCCAAAGAGTCTAGTCATGTTGACGAAGCTCAAAGGAGATGTAGCCCAAGAGTTGGGGTGAAATCCTATATTATGTTGTTGTTGTGTTTTGTATTCTATGGCTGAATTATGTTGCTGATATACATGTTAAGTTTCAGCAAAAACAAATAAACTTTAAACACATAAAAAAAAGAAAAGACTTACACCTCTTCCAAGCAAAACTTCTGCATAATCTCAAATTTGAGTAAGGTCATTTTAATTAAGTCTCAGTGATTACATTTTATTTCTTTAGGCAGAGCCAGTATGTGGGCCAGGTAGCCTCTCGTTTCATCCTTTCTAGTAAAGGTGAAATAACTAGTAAAAGCCCCTTACTGTCAATCTCTATATGAGAAATACTTTGTTCTCACAATTTCAGATTTAAAATTTTGAGTATTTGCACTCATTTACTTAAATGAAAATGGATACCTTGCACCCTTCTCAAGTACCTTCCATTTTCAGATCAGGAGGACTGTAATATTCCTACTTAGAATAAGGTAAGAGGAATATGCAATTTTTCACTTTTTATGTTGCATGAATAAAGGAATAAAGGAGGACATGTAAAACTCCTAAAAGAATGAATAAATCAATTCCCATATGAACATGGATAAATCTGGGCTATGCAAATAAACCACTTTCAGGTGTGAAAGGGGTTGGAGCTATGAGACTGGGTCAACCTTGACCAAATCTACAATGTTGTCTAGATACAATGTACCTCATCAAGGGACAATGCAGTTCTAGAAGGAGGCCCCTTATGTGAAAGGAGATAACTTATCAAGGTGGTTTAGGGTTTGCAAACACTTTCATCCTATAAAAGGAAGGGGAAGGCATCAAGAGGATGTTGTTGATTATCTATATTTTTGAGTATCTTATATGTTTAGACAAATACCATTCTCTGTTGTTCAGTGTAGAATAGTGTTGCTTAGCACTTTGAGTTCCTATGCAGGGATTTCACCTCTTCCATTGAGGATTCTTGGAGGAGACTTTCTGATTTCATCCACTATCGGGCATTTGGCCATGCTCTACTTCCCACTGCAACATAGATCTAGTGAGGGTTTGGTTGCTTTTGTAGACTACAACATGTGGGACTCTATATCTGTTCATATCTAGCTTGTATTGGAGCCTCTTCTCAGTAAGTGTGTCTTTTAACCTCCTAGAAGAGTACATCTACTGTTTGAGCCTCAAATTTGTAGCTTGGCATCAGGCCAACTTTGTTATTCAATATACAACGCAGTTTCCCTTTAGGGACTATATTATTTTTAGTAGAGGTTTTGCAGGTTGTTTTGATCTAATTTTTTATGAAAGATCTCTGGTGTTGGGCTTTTACTTTCACTTTGGTGATCCATGGATTAGCTTGATGATCCATTTTATTTTTAGATCTAATCTATTTTAATGTAAAATCATCTTCAGTAATTCCTGAATATTATTTCAGATCTTCTACTTAAAACTTAGATCTACTCTTTGTAATGCATGATTTGGTCAAAACCCCAAGGGGATCTTGTAATAGAGTCTTTCTGGAGTGAAAATATAAAATGGATATTATATTTCATCCACAAATATATTCTAGATCTGAAGTGTAACATTTAGCTTCTGCTGCTCCATAAAATAACACTGTCTAGCCATTTTGCAGTTTATACATGTGTTGCAACCTTGTTTCTCAATGTTTTTGTCTCTCTTGTCTTATTAATTCTACTGTATAAAGTAAGAGCATCATTTTGAATCTGATTTGTTGCTATATATTTAAAATTTGATCTAATTTGATGGTCTCCTACTCATTCTCTCCAAGACTGCGTTATTTCTTAAGTAGTTTATTGTGCATAGTTGTAGCCCCTCTTGTAGGGTTTTTTTCAGCTAGACAACGTGGTGGGAGATTTGTTTACCACACCTAGTTTGATTTTTTTTTCTCCCCTTTTGGATCTAGACTCCAGATCCGCTAATCTATGGGATCCAAGGGCTATAAAATCATCTCTATGCATAAATCTCCTAGAAGTGCATTATTTTAGCAGGCTTGCTGTGCAATCCCAATTTTGGGATATTACATCAAGTGAAAACAGAAAAAAATTTGGGGATAGCTTGATTACTTATTAGTAAAAGATGAAGTCTATATTTGATAGAAAATCAAAAGAAGTTCTCTTTCAAGCAGGAGGTTTGGTACTAATATGGGACAACAGATGAGAATAAAAGGGGGAGCATGGTAAATTTGACACTCTTTGGTATGGTGCATACAAGATATTTGAGGCAAGGTAAAATAACACATTCATTTTGGAAGATCTAGATGTAGAGACAGTACAACTACCTATGAACGGGTAGTATGTGAAGCACTATTTCTGTTGGGTATGTGTTATATTCTTTCCACGACTAGCCCCACGCGATGTACATTGCGCCGGGTGCAGCAGGGGGGTCACAAGGGGGGAGGCAGCCCCCACTTTTGGGGTCCGGGGCAGCGCCCTGGTCAAAATTTGTTTGGTGTGCGGACCCACTCACAGGAAGATCCACCCATGTTTTGTGCATGATTTTTCACATGGTTTTGGGGTACGATGGTTTTCGGCCCCTACTATTTTGTAGATCCGGTTAAGGGAACTACGATTATGTTCTAATCCAGGGTTAATGGATTGGGGTTTATGTATGCTTCGGCATGTATATATATGTGTTGTAACACTAAAAGGAATATAATGAAAAATCAAGTTGTTCGTATTGATTTCGGATCCAGGGGAAAATCTCTGTGTTTATCTTTTTTATGTTTTATGCTCTCGCTATTTTTTATTTTCTATTATAAGATTCGTGTGTAGATAATTTCTGTTCAGGGTTAAAACCTACATTTAGTATCAGAGATGTTCCAGATTCAAGGGGACGCCTTTACTGCTGAGGGTTTTTTGCTCAGGCCTGAGGTAGACCCTGTTCAGTGGGAGATCTGCGGGATCGATTCTTGCGATGAAAGAAGATGGAAAGCAGTGGGAAGATAGAGATCGAGAAATTTAATGGTTAGAGCTTTGAGTTATGGAATCTCAATATGGAGGATCTATTGGTGGATAAAGATCAGTGGATCATGGTAGATCTAGGTACCAAACCAACGGCAATGTTAGATGAAGACTGAAAGAAACTAGATCGGAAGGCTAAGAGCACAATACGATTGTGTGTCTTAGATTAATTATTGTTGAATGTATCTGGGGAATCTACGACGAATAATTTGTGGGAAAAACTTGGGACTTTGTACCAATCTAAGTCTCTGGTGAATAAGTTGTTCCTACGGAAAAAAATGTATAACCTGAGGATGAAATATGGAGACTCAGTGACAGAGCATCTGAACGCCTTCAATACTGTGGTAAGTCAACTATCATCTGTTGATATTAAAATCTCAGATGAATATAAGTGCATCAATTTTTGGTGTTCTCTACCAGATTCATGGGATAGTCTGGTTATTGCAATAGGTAGCAATACAACTACCTTGAATTTTGATGACATTGTCTCAGCCTTGCTGTCGGAGGAAATGAGATGGAGAAATATGGAGGGTCAGAATGGAGATGCCTTATCTGTATGAGGAAGGTCCCAAAACAGAAACAAGAATAAGGTTTTTAGTGGGAGATCCAAATCTAGAGGGAGATCTAAATCTCCTGGAATTTTTGTAAAGGTATGCTGGAAATGCGGAAAGGAAGGGAAATACAAAAAGGAGTGCAGATCTAAAGTTCCTGAGAAAGGAAAGGGATCTGATGATGCTCCTTCTGCAGAGGAAAAAACCACCTCGGATGAACGTGGGGATGTGTATTTGGCTTCTTCTTCAAGTACACATGTAGATCATGAATCATGGTTGATTGACTCAGGTGCATCCTTTCACTTCACTCCCCATAGGGAGTGGTTCTGCGAGTATGAGAAATATGATGGTGGTGATGTCTTCCTAGGGGATGATAGGAAGGCCAGAATTGTCGGACGTGGAAAGGTCAAGCTGAAGCTTCAAGGTGGAAGGATTAGAACACTTCCTGGTGTTCTACATATTCCTGCATTGGCTAGAAATCTGATTTATGTAAGCAATATGGATTATGTAGGTGTAAAAATAGTGTTCGAGAAAGATGCCTGCAAGATGGTTCGGGGAGCACTAGTATTAATGCAGGGAGTTAGGATTGGAAATCTATACAAGCTAGAAGGTAGCACTGTTAGTGATGGGTGTAATAGTTTTGCGGTTCCTAAAAGTGGAGCGGAAAGCTTAGCTGTCTCTGGAGAAAAGACCATGCTATGGCATCAAAGGCTTGGACATATTAGAGATAAGGGTCTTCAGATACTACATATAAATGGTATGGTAGAAGGTATGTCTAATTTCTGTCTGAATTTCGATTTCTGTGAACATTGTGTATATGGGAAGTAGAATCGGGTGAGTTTTCCTTCTAGTGCTAAGAAGGAGAACAAGATATTAGAACTTGTGCACAGTGATGTGTTTGGACCTGTGTCAGTTCCATCACTGGCAAAGTATGTGTACTATGTTTCATTCATATATGACTTCTCAAGGAATACAGGGATATATTTCTTAAGGAATAAATCTGAAGTTTTTGACAAATTTAAAGAATTTAAGGCTTTGGTGGAAAACCAGACAGAGAAGAAGATAAAGGCACTGAGGATAGATAATGGTGGGGAGTTCTGCAAGAAGGAATTTGAAGAGTTCTGTAAGAAGTGTGGTATATCACGGTAGACTACTACTCCATACACACCTCAACAAAATAGAGATGCCGAAAGAATGAACAGAACATTGATGGAAAAGGCAAGAAGCATGCTCAGTGGTACCGAGTTAGGACAAGAATTCTGGGCAGAGGCAGTGGAGACTGCATGTTACTTAGTTAACAGATCACCTTCATCAGCGTTGGAGGATAAGACTCCACATGGGGTATGGACTGGTAAGAAACACTCTCTTTCACTTCTAAGTGTATTTGGATGTGATGCATATGTACATTTTCCAAAGGAGAAAAGGAGAAAGTTGGATAATAAATGTGAAAGGTGCATCTTTATTGGGTATAAGGATGGTTTAAAGGGTTACAAGCTTTGGAACCCAGAAACAAGGAAGGTTGTTTACAGCCATGATGTGGTGTTTAGAGAGGTGAAAGATGTTATTACACATGAATTCATACCAAAGGAACCTGAGAAGATAGAGTTTGAGCTAAAGGAGGATGAATCAGACTCTACAGCAGAAGAAGATTCAGAAGACGAAGAGCCACAAACTCCAGCTTTGAGAAGATCAGCTCAGGAAAGAAGGCAACCAGAAAGGTATAGTCCATCTGCTTTCTGTTCAGGTTTTTCCTTAACTATAACTGATGATGATCCCAGAACTGTCCGGGAGGTAGTAGATTCAGAGGATGGAAAACTCTGGAAGGAGGCCATGGTTTATGAAATAGCATCCTTGCATAAAAATGAGGCATGGGATTTGGTGGAGTTGTCGGCTGGAAGGAAGCCCATTGGAAGCAAATGGGTATTTAAGAAGAAGATGAATGTAGAAGGAAAGGTGGAGAGATACAAAGCTCATTTGGTAGCAAAAGGTTATTCCCAGGTGTCGGGAATTGATTTTGGCGATATTTTTTCTCCTCTTGCCAAAGTTACTTATATTAGATTACTTTTATTCGTTGATGCTACATTTGATTTTGAGATAGAACAGATGGATGTGAAGACAACATTTCTTCATGGGGATCTAGAAGAGGAGATTTACATGAAGCAAATTGAAGGCCTTATGGTGAAGGGAAACAAAGAATTGGTGTGCAGGTTGAAGAAGTCTCTGTATGGGTTAAAACAGTCACCAAGGATGTGGTATCATAAATTTGATACCTATATACGGAGACTTGGCTTCACTAGAAGAAAGGAGGATCACTGTGTTTATTTTAGATTAATTGGTGACCATGTTATTTATTTGGTCTTGTATGTGGATGATACATTGTTGATTGGAAATGACAGAAATTATCCAAGATTTGAAGACCCAATTGTTCTCCAAATTCGACATGAAGGATCTTGGTGCTGCAAACTATATTTTGGGCATGGAAATTAAGAGAGATCGGGCAAAGAGGAAGCTTTTGTTAAACCAAAGGAATTATTTCGAGACTATATTGCAGAGGTTCAATATGCAGGATAGTAAACTGGTGAGTGTTCCTATTCCTGTAGGTGCAAAGCTATCTGCAGAACAGTGTCCCAAGACACAAGAAGAAGAGGAGGATATGTCCCGTGTTCCATATGCAAGTGCAGTGGGTAGCCTGATGTATGCAATGGTATGTACTAGACCAGACATTGCACATGCAGTGGGAGTATTGAGTAGGTTTATATCAAACCCAGGGAAGGAGCATTGGACAACAGTGAAGCGGGTTTTCAGATATTTACGTGGCACTAGTGATTATGGCTTGTGCTACCAGGGAAGACCAGGATTGGAAAGAATGTTGGACATTTGTGGTTTTGTTGATGCAAACTGGGCTGGAGATCTGGACCAAAGAAGATCTACAAGTGGGTATGTGTTTAGCCTATTTGGAGGCGCAATCAGTTGGATGAGTAAAAGACAGTCTGTAGTGGCTCTTTCAACTACAGAGGCAGAATACATAGCAACCACTCATGCAAGCAAGGAAGCAATTTGGTTGCATAGATTGTGTTCAAGTATGGGGTTGGTACAGCAAGCTATAAGGATAGACTGTGATAGCCAAAGTGCAATTTTCTTGGCTAAGAACCCTGCTTACCATTCAAAGACAAAGCACATTGATGTTCAATATCACTTTGTTAGAGATATGGTTGAGGCTAAAAGGGTGTTGTTGGTAAAGGTGGACACTTTGAAGAATTTTGCAGATGCATTAACAAAGTCTGTGAGCACTCAGAAGTGTAGAGAAACAATGGTTGTTGAAGAATTGGCCCAATGACTAAGCTCTCTTGTGGCCCCCTGTGGAAAGAAAACAACAAGTGGGAGAATGTTGGGTATGTGTTATATTCTTTACACGACTAGCCCCACGTGTTGTACGTTGCATCGGGCGCAGCAGGGGGGTACCACCCATGTTTTGTGCATAATTTTGCACATGGTTTTGGGGTACGATGGTTTTTGGCCCCTGGTATTTTGTAGATCTGGTCAAGGGAACTATGGTTATGTTCTAATCCAGGGTTAATGGATTGGGTTTTATGTATGCTTTGGCATGTATATATATGTGTTGTAACACTAAAAGGAATATAATGAAAAATAAAGCTGGTTTTCCTGATTTGGGATCCAGGGGAAAATATCTGTGTTTATCTGTTTTATGTTTATGCTCTCGCTATTGTTTATTTTCTATTATAAGATTCGAATGTAGATAATTTTTGTTCAGGGTTAAAACCTACAATTTCCATCATTAAAAATCAGCATTCCACCATTGTAAATACTAAATTTTTCATTGTTCATATGTCACCAAGAAATATTTGACTCCATGTCCAATGGATAAGGCACTAATCTGAGGTTCTTAATGCTTCTGTGGAAAAAACCATTATCCCCAGGTGGAGCCAGACGTTGTGGCTCATTTGCATTTACCTTTGAAATATTTTCAAAACACTAAAAAATAATATATGATAGAAAATGTAAAACTTTATGTGTCATATAAAATATTTTATTTACATATTGTTACATTAAAATTACTTGATGAGATGTGAAGGTGGGTCGATTCAGGCTCATTCACATGAAGAATAGTTCAAGAGCCGGAACAATGGGCATGCTCAGAACATTGCACGCTGAATAGGGTCAAGTCAGGCTGATTTGCAAGCTTAGGAGGGTCCAACGTGGCAGAACACTGGATAAGCTCATAAGGGTTACACTCTCTATCAAACAAAATAATTTCCCAATGGTGCAGAAAGAACACATTTCCCTTAAACACTTAAGAGTTTTGGAGGAGGCACAAAGGGAAAAACAGATGGTGAGATCAAACTGCAGAACTAGAGCGGAGAGATAGGTGGTGGAGATTAAATTGCAAACCAAAAATCACAAGTTTGAAAGGATACGCATAGGAAGTAAATAATAAAGTGGCCAAAGTGCGACGTACGTTTCCAGGTGGGGCCCGATTGCAAATCATTAATTTCAAGCTTTAAAGGATCATCGGGGGAGGTAAGTGATAAGGTCACCAAAGTGTGATGTGTGATTCTAGGTGGGACCCAATCGCGTAGCACACATCGCATGTTTTAAGAGATAAATGTTAAGGAAAATTTAAATGTTGTGAAACCAGCTCCAAAAATAGAAGAAAAGAGGTATCAACACCTTAGAAATAAGCCACTTCGAGGGGGAAACCTCCAATACATTACATGAATGAACAATTCTTGGATGATACAAATTACAAAACCTCCTTTCTATATATAGGAGTCCGTGGGGCCATAATGTAATCCTAGATGACCTAACAATAATAATTTAAGGGCACAATAATAACAATGTGGGGGTTACAGGGGTACAATAATAACAATAAGGGGGTTACACTAACAATAATAAGGGACTATACTAGTAATATAAGTTCCTAGCATGCCCCTCTCCTTCAAAAAAGTGTTGTCCTCAACGCTTGAGTAGCTTTGGGTACTTCTGTATAAAATTATAATCCTCCCATGTAGAGTCTTCAGTGGGTAAGTTATTCCACTTGATGAGATACTCTGAAATTGATGGATTTCGTAGCTGTCATGTTCTTGTTTCCATGACCGCTTCAGGTTCCAATATGATTTTTCCTTCCTCATCAAGTTCTAGCAATATTGTTTGAAGTGGAATATTTTCACCTATAACCTTCTTTAAGCATGAAACATGGAAAATTGGATGCACTCGTGAAGAAGAAAGAAGCTCCAATTTGTATGCCATAGTACCAATCTTTTGCAACACATTTTAAGGACCATATTACTTTGCTGATAATTTATTATCCTTCTTATCTTTCTTGAGGGACAATTGTTGGTATGGTTGTAGCTGTAAAAATACCCAGTCTCCCACATCAATACTTCTCTCACTACGATGTTGATATGCTTGTTGTTTCATTCGATTTTGTGACAAATTCAGGTTATCCTTTAAGAGCTAGATAAATTCTTGTTGATGCTCGATGTGATCTTCCACTCCTTGAACCTTCGAATTTTCTCTTAAAGATGATGTGATGGATGGTGGATGATATCCATAAATTGCCATAAATTGGGTCATTTTTGCTGCAGTATGGAAGGAGGTATTATACCACCATTTAGCGAGACGTAACCACTTGACCCATTGTGTTTGTTTATTAGATACAAAAAAATGAAGATATCATTGAAAACATTTATTTACTTTTTTATTTTGACCATCGAATTGAGGAAGATAACATGAGCTATGAGCTAATTGAGTACCCAAACAAGAAAATAACTCCATCCAAAAATTTCTAGTAAAAATGGGATCTCTGTCGCTCACAATAACCCTTGGGTTTCCATGTAGCTTTTGAATTGTGTCCATAAAATTAGTAGCAACTGTAATATTTCTTTAAATAGAAGAGATAATTCATAAAGGTGTGGATACTTGGTAATTCTATCAGCTACCACCACCATGATACTCTTCCCTTCAAACTTAGGTAAACCTGTGATAAAATCCATTGAAATCTCCTCTAAACGTTGACTTGGAATGGATAAAGGTTGTAGAAGACCTAGGGTCTTAATTGTCTCAACCTTATTCTGCTGGAAAATAAAACATTCCACCACAAACTTTTTAATATTAGATTTAAGGCCATCCCAAAAAAATTCTTTCTTCACCTTGTGGTAAGTTTTTAAAAATCTTGAGTGTCCTCCTAAAAGAGAAGTGTGCAATTCCAAAAGAATCTTTTGTTTTAGTTGGGAATTATTAAAAAATTGTAACGAATATTTGTACCATAAGGAATAATTTTTCCAACTAAATGTATCATATGTACTAGGATCTTGCTGGAAAATTTGAATGAGTGTCCACACTTCTTCATCCTTCATCCGTTCATCCCTTGCTTCAGTTATCCAATCTAGTCGGATAATAGAAATGGCACAAATAAATGCTTCCAGGTCTTCATTCTTTCCTGAGAGTACATCTGCAAGAACATTTAGCTTCCCTTTCTTTTAGATTATTTCAAAGTCATCACCCAACATCTTTGTGACCCATTTTTGCTGTTGTTCTAAAGATAGTCTTTGTTCTAAAAAGTGTTTAAGACTATCATGATCAGTTTTCACTTTGAAGTGTCTTCCCATTAGGTAAGTTCGCCATTTATTTAGTACATGCAGTATTGCTAACATTTCTTTCTCATAAATATCTTTATGTAAATACTTTCCTTTGATTGGACGACTTTCAAAAGCAATGGGTCTTCCTTCTTGCATTAAAACAAAACCAATTCCATTTCCTGAGGCATCACATTCCAAAATAAAGGTTTTTGTGAAGTTTGGTGTAGCTAAGACCAGTGCTAGGCACATTGACTTTTTAAGATGTTAAAAGGCCTTAGTTGCGTCAGGAGTCCATGAAAATACATATTTATTCAATAATATTGTTAGAGGTGCTGCTATTCTCCCATAATTCTTAACAAAATTGCGATAATACACTGTTAACCCGAGAAATCCTTGCAACTGCTTTATGGTTGTGGGAACTTTCCATTATTTAATGGCTTTAATTTTTTCAGGTTCTACCTTAACATGCTCGTGAGATACAATATGACCCAGATATTCCACCTTTGTTACTCCAAAGAAACATTTGGATGTTTTTTCATATAATTGTTTCTCCCGCAATAGTTTGAGCACCCTATCAACATGTTCAACATGATCCTTCCAAGACCTTATATAGATTAGTATATCATCAAAAAATACTAGCACAAATTTTCTAAGGAAGGTTTTGAAAGTGGAATTCATCAAGCCTTGAAATTTAGAAGGTCCATTGGTAAGGCCAAAAGGCATGACCAAAAATTCATAATGATCCTCATGAGTTCGAAGTGTTGTTTTCAGAATATCTTCAGTCTTCATTCTAATTTGATGATATCTTTAATGAAGATCCAACTTGGTAAAATAAATTTCTCCATGTAATTCATCCAATAATTCATCAGTCACAGGAATGGGAAATTTATCTTTAATGGTGAGCTTATTAAGCTCCCTATAATCCGGACACATGCACCATGATCCATCCTTCTTGTGCACCAATACTACAGGAGCAGAGAAAGAACTTTGACTAGGTTGAATTATACCATCCTCTAACATTTCTACAATCATACATTCAATTTCACTCTTTTGGACATAAGGACATCTATAAGGCCTGACATTTGGAGGAACACTTCTTGAAATAAAATGAATAGCATGATCATGATCAAGAATAGGTGGGATTCCTTTAGGAGTTTCAAAAACCTTGGAATGATTGTCCAAGACTTTTTGGAGATCTGCAGAAATATATGATTTTGATGTTGGAACTTCTAGTGAGCATAATTGTGCAATTACGCCTCATTGTTATTTCTTTAGAAGCTTCTTTATGACATTAGAGCTTATTATCTTTCCCAGGTTCCCTGTAATACCCTGTAATTTGACTTCCTTTCATTTTGCAAAAAAATTCAAGAAAAGTTCTTGAAAATTAAAATCTACCATCCCCAAAGATCGTAACCATTGTACTCCTAGTACAACATCAACACCTCCCATAGGAATGGAAAGAATTGGACTATTCAATATATATTCCCCCATGGTTAGCTTGAGATTATGGCATTTTCTAGAGAAATTTATAGTTCCTCCATTTGAAACCATCACTTGACATTTTGGTGTTTGGTATAGGAAATAATTCAATCCCTTGGCTACCTTACAATGAATAAAATTATGGGTACTACCTGAATCAATCAATACTATTACCTTTTTCTTCTTCATATGTCCTTCTATATTGAGAGTTTGAGGAGCGGTAATTCCTGCCAATGCATTACACGATATGGTTGGAATCATTTCTTCCTCTTCTAGGGTTGGTTCTTGATGTATATCCTCTTCCTGTTCATTTTATTCTTCCTCTTCACAATCTAAGTAAAATAATTTCTTCTTACCACACTTATGACCTTTAGTGTATTTTCTATCACAACTGTAGCGAAGCCCTTTTGCTCATTTCTCTTCCAATTTTTGTGGTGTCAACCTTGTAGGTTGTGGAAATCTAGGAGTAGCAACACTTCCCTATTTATAGAAGTGAGTGGTAGGCTTCCCTATCGCTAGAATTTTACATTCAATTTTTCTTGCCAACCAAAATGCCTTCTCTAATGAATCAGGGTCCAAAACATGAACTTCATGTTGAATGTTATCATTTAAAGTCCCTATGAAGAGATCAATCCTACGTTCCTCTGGAATATCAGTTACCCTTACATTCAATTTTTGGAAGTCCTCAATGTGCTCCCCCACTAAACCCTTTTGCTTGAGATTTATCAATTGGCTAAAGAAGGTGTTTCTCTTTGTATCCTCATAATGTGATATCATTTCCTCTGTAAAAATTGACCAAATGACAATTTTTTTATGGGAGAAAATCCATCGATACCGTTCAAATTTATTTTGTTCTAAATGTAAATTTGCAATGCATACCTTTTCTGTGTTTTGAACTTTATTGAGATCAAAATATTGCTCCTACTGTAGTATCCATGTTACAGGATCCTTTCCATCAAAATTCCTCATATCCATTTTTGAAATATGGTGGTTATTCCCGCCAACATTGGAGTTTATAAAATAACAATTAACATTTATTTTGTTCTCATCATGAGTTTCATCTACTATCTTTTCACCATTAGGAAACATTGGTTGTATCAACTTTGTCAAACCTTCGATGTCTACTTTTAGATCATTCTTCATGTTTTCGATTTTTACATCAATCTTAGCTTCCATTTCATCCATATTAGCTTCCATGCCAAATTCCATGCCATCCATCTTAGCTTCCATGGCTTTCTTCAAACCATCCATTTCATTTTTTGTTGCTCTTTACGATAGCGAAATTTGGTGCACTTGTTCATGGACTTTTGATATCTCATGTTGCATTTCTTCATCTTCATGAGTCATAGTAGAGAATTTTGAAGGCTTAATGGGTGGTGAATTATTTTTTGGAGGAATTTTAGAACCCAATACTGATATCTATGCTCAATAGGCCTTTGGAATCACCTAGAACTGATTTTTCAAAAAAAACTTATGCAATTTGAAAACAAATACACACCTTTTTCTTGATTTTGAGGAGCTCGATATTGAAAGTGATTTATATCTATGATTTTGGATCTTCAATATCTTAAATTTGGTCCGGAAGTAGCCCTTTAAATATTCTTTCCAATGCCACAAGTCTGACATGATTTGGATTCTTTTAGATAACGTTATGCCCAATCTCCTATGATGACCTAATTATGGACTAGTTCCATAGAGAAAACTTGTATGACCTGCCATGTCTCATTGTTTCCTCCTTCAGCTCTAAAATTTATATAGCGGAAACTAAAGTCCGAGTACTTGTGGAAATTTTTTACAAAATTCCAATCTGATGCTCAAAGAGAGAGTTATGAAGATTTTCCCATGATCACCTCTTTTAGATGAAATTTGGGAGCCTGCAAAAGAGCTAACTTCCACAGACCATATCTCCAAAAATATTACGACCAAGCTTTGAAATTTTACGAAGATCTTCCTCAAGAGTTTTTCTTCTCTCCTTAAACATTTTAGCTTTTAAACCTTTGTATAAAAAATATTATAGCGAAAATTCCACGATGACCTGTTTATGTTAAATTCAGGAGCCTGTAAAAATACCTAACTTCCACAGATCATATCTCTGAAAATGTTGTGAACCAAGCTATGAAATTTTGACACAATGTTCCTCAAGATTTCATCTTCACACTTTAACAATTTCAGCTTTTTAATCTTTGTAGAAAAAAAAATTATAGCGAAAATGCCACGATAACTTGTTTGGGGCAGTGAAATCCTATAATCCAAAGCTCTGATACCAAATGTTGTCAAACCAGATCCAAAAATAGAAGAAAAGAGATATCAACGCCTTAGAAATAAGCCAATACGAGGGGAAAACCTCCAATACATTACATGAATGAACAATTCTTGGATGATACAAATTACAAAACCTCCTTTCTATATATTGGAGTCCATGGGGCCACAATGTAATAAAAATAAGTGGGTTACAGGGGTACAGTAATAAAAATAAGTTGGTTACACTAACAACAATAAGGGACTATTTTAGTAAAATAGGGACGTAACATTAAATATGGAAAAATGTGAACTGCAATGTTGGCATGGATGCGATGTGGTTCCAAGATGAAATCTAAAGGATTTCAAGTCCGGGCTTATGCCGTTATGCCCTATTTTATGAAGAAATGGTTATAACATGTAAAAAAACTTGGGTAAGTGACTTGATGTAGATCAAAGGAGAAGAGGTAGAGTTAGGTAATAGGTGATATGATTGACAACATTTGAAGCACAGGGGCATAGGGAGAGTCTAGCAGAAGAGCGTATAGTACCCTATTGGGAGCATCACAACTTGGTCAATTTGGGCACTGAGGCGTCATTACAAATTTTTGCAGCCACCTCATCATAACTAGAAAGGACACCTCGGTAATTCAGGAGGATGCATCAGCAAAATCATATTCAGCAAAACAAACAATATTTCTAGTTTTAGTTTGTTTTCTCAAGTATGAATGCAGAAGTAATCTTAATAGTTTAGGTATTTGAATAGTTTCAAGAATTTTAGGAGTTAGTAACAACTTAATGTATTTAAGTATATAGAAATAAATAAAAGGGGTTCCAAGTTTTGGACCTTGGGAGGATTCTTAATTTCGTACTGAATTTTCTGAGAAATAAATGAAAGAAGATCAAGTTTCCTGTAGCTTTTGATTTTCATATGTCTTTCCAGTTTTTCTCTTTGTTTATTCCTCTTTAAATGGAGTGAATTAATGTAGCAGTCGATCTCTTAATTACATCTATGGGTAAGAGTTGAACAACCTTAATTTGTGGTCCTTCACCTCATCTCTTTTTTCTTCACAAAATCATGATGAAACTTTAAAGAAATAGATTCTATTTTTGCAGCATATTATTTTGAGTTTCCTCACTCTCCATGAATTCCCTTTGAATCTTAAAAGTGATAGATTTTGTTTCTCAGCAGATCAGTTCAAGTTTCCTTTACAATCCTTCTTTTCATTTCATTCGAATATCAGCAGTTTATGGCATTGTGAAGGCTTTATTATATCATATTATTGAGTGTATTAAATAATTAGATTCCAAAGGTGTTAAGCAGATTCCATCTGATTCCTTACCATAGCCAAGGGATTGTTTCTTGAGATAAAACAATACCTATGGTATATCATATCATCCATCACTTTAGTTTTGGGTCAAATGTTTCCAATTCATTCAATGTCACCGATATTTTCAAGAGATGTCACTAAGTTATTCCTCATCCTTTGCAATACTCATAAATCTTGATTTCATGATGAACATCCTTGAAAATTTCTTCATTAGTCAAATTTTGTCTCCAAAATCATTTCTTTTGTTTCATGTTGTTAATGGGGGAAGCATCAATGCCATCCTACGATGAGTCGTTTCCTGTCAACATCAGCTCATCATCCCTGAAGTTGACTTAGAAACAACCTTTCAGTACCTTGGAGCTTACTTACATCAATGATAGGTTTCTCGCTTTCGGCGACAAGTTGACATCACAAGCCGTCAACCATAAGACTTTGTATGGTGTTTGACATCAAATCATCTATTCACACCATGTATAATGTACTGTAGTACCTTCAGAGCCATTATCGTCAACGATCATTTCTCTGGCGTTTGTTAACAACTCACATCATTGGACGGTAATTAGACGGTGTCTTCCCTTGTTCGACATCAAATCATATATTCACATGATTAGAATCGTACTTAAAGAAATCAAATGAACAAGATATATGACCCTGGATCTAGTTTCATCCATTTGGGTTGTGATTTTAGGAGAACTACCAAATCATCCAGATGATGGTAATTATTCAGATGGTTATCCTATCGAGGGTCTATATATGTAGATAGTCTATATCTATAGATGAAATTATGATGTTATGATATTTTATCTGCTAAGTATGGGATATGCCTCCCTCAACAATTCATGTACAAGATGAACAAATATCATGATGTAATGTATTGTAATTGATCCAGGTCATTGTCTTCTTTGGTTACTCCTGATCACATCGTAAATAAAACCACTCAAAATTATCATTTATGACTTCATGCTTTCGGGTGAAGTTGTTACAGGTCGATTTGGGAATCATCCCAAACAACTAATCAATATCCTTTAAGGTCTATCATTACCTAAATTAGTTTCTACATGCCCTAAACAAGTCATTCTATTGATGGTCTTCCTTCCATGAAAGTTTCACTACTTAGATGCCAATTGATGTGCCCCATTGAGGCATCAATTCACCCTAGATAGTTGTAATTTCTTTGCAGACCATCTACTCCCAAGTAAGATTGCATTGCAGAGGATCTAGGCCTAGTTAAGAGTGCAGTAGTCGATAGGGAAAGAATTATTCATTGGATTCTGGGAATATTCCCCTCTTCTAGTGACTTCTAGAAGTTGTTCCATCTTTCACCGCATTTCATAGCCTAGAATTTGGAACCCATGATGTCATTAAACCTCCTATCCTCCTATTCCCATGAAGAAGGAAACCTATTTATCCATTTTTACTAAATGCATTCAATAATTCATTTATTTCAAACTACCTTCATGTACTTATAAATAAAGCACTAAAATTAGTGCACAAGATGTTGTGGAACTATAATTTATAATATTGGAAAGAATAAATGATAGAGGAAAACTTCAAACTTCTTTGGAGTGTAGGACCTAGCCTTCCTAGACACAAAGAGGGCTCTCACTCTTTTTATGATTTAGCTTGATGGTTATAAATGTTGATTTTAGGCTAGTTGTAGAAATTATGAGGGCTGTTTGTTTTGATTGATTGTGTGGATGGACAGATAGAGTTGTGAAACTTAACCCATGGGGCTATGGAGTCATAAAATTTTGGATTGTTCATCAAATTTTTTAGGGAATTTACAGGGCAACTAACTATGCACACTGGATTTACTGGCAATGTGAATATGAGATGAAAGAAAGCAGTGAGTTGAGTGATAGCTTGAGAGAAACTAAGAATTATTTGACTATACCTCAGAATATAACATTAAGATAGTAAACACAACATAATTAAGGTGCTCTCTCAGCAAATATTAATCTAATTTTTTTGTTTTACAATCAGATAAATCGATGCACAACATGAAAGACAAAGAAAAAATTAACATAGAGGAAAAAAAATCATCATTAACATAGCTCAAGAATCCTGTGAATGATATATCATTATTGATTCCCAGCTCAAAATCTACAATGCTCCAATATAATGATTCTTACAACATAGAGTATAACAAGGTCCAACTCTTGATAATGAAAATACATGTAGTATTTAACTGCAACTATGTCGGTTTCCCTAATCTAAATTCGCAACCTACATTAATTACGATTTAATTAAAACTAGACAATTGTGGCCATTGAAGGCCCAAACAAAAAATATCTTTGGCAAAACACCGACTGTAACATTAACTTTGGAAGCTCTTCATCAATAAAAAAGCAGGCTGATGGTGGCTGAGGTGGTGATGAAGAGGAAATGATAAGGGCCTTGAAATATGGCTCTACTTTTAGGGCCGTCACTGCTGGATTATTAAATATGATGTGATTGTTGGCTCTTATAGTCGATCAGTGGTTATGTTGATGTGTCCATCGTTCCTTTTTAGTCTTGGTACACGCACAATTTTCCCCACTCCTTGCCTTGAATTCGCATACCTATGACCTGTCGTTACACTTCATCCACCTCTGTGTATTTTTTGAAAGTAGGCTTGGTGAGAAAAACATGCTTCAGCTCATGTTGAATGAAGATATCATTTTTCAGGAGATCCAAGAAAAACTTCCTGCTCCCACTCCCATTAATGTTGGAAAATTTGGTGGTATCATTAGCTGCTTCCCTGAGCTTGGTCATATAATCTCCCTTTTGGACTAGCCTGTTGTTAATTACATATAGTTAGGGAGATTCTTTTACCCTCAGGGGATCAATATTGTTTAAGAATTTTCTAATGGCCATGTCCAATTCATGACACTTCTCCTTCAGTTTCCTCAGTAAATTCCTCTTAGTGAGGACACTTTTTACCTCTAGTATGGTTTATGTTATGTCTTGTATATACAGCTCTTCTAGCTCAAAACTAGCTTTGGAGTTCATGAATTTTATGATCTTGGGGACTCTTATTGGCATATTTCCCATCTCCTAATTTTATTTCCCAATAGCCACTTTTCATTTGTAAATTAGCTCCTTCTGTTAAAAAATAATGTGGATGGAATGCCAGATTCCATCCACTAGCTCTATGATACTGCCCTAGATTATCAGCTTCATTTGGCCCAAAATTCCACTGGCCAAAAATTCCTTTTCGGCCTTCTCCAACCTCTCCATCTATTTCTTGGCTATCTTATGGGAAGTCCCTGATCTTGCCTTTCGATCCTTTGGGATGCAAATCTGTGTCTCCAATTTTTTGATCTCTTACGATTGCAGGGTCATGCTCTCCATAGCTTTGGACAATTGATCTGTCCTACTGGATGCTCCACTAGTTTTTGGAACAACTGATGGAATTGATGAAATATGTGCAACTCATAATGGGATGAGTGCCCCTCAAGCTACTTCTTCTTCTTCCTTCTGTAGCTTCTCCATCTTGGTCTCCATTTGTATTATTTGGCCAAGTTGTTCAATTAATAACTTCATTAATTGTCCCTTCTATGAGTCATCTTCCTCAATTCCCTTAGCCAACGTGTCTTCTATTACTTTCACCTTCAGTTGTTTCCTAAGGGCTACCATGTCACCATTCTTTTCATTCAAAATATCCTCCACATATTTAACATTGGTTGGGTCATGCCAAAGCTTCACTCTTAAATCTTCTAAAGACTTGATGCTTGATTTTTTAGCCATGGCAGATATCCTCTCCATCTTAAGTTGTGACTGGGTATTCGATAAGGACACCTATAGTTTTGACAAGCTCATAACAGTACTTGTCAAGGTTTAGGCTACCATCTCCCTGGTCTACTTGCGTAATTCCATATGGTCAATAGGATGGATATCCTTGCTGTTGAACTCAAATGATGATTTCTTATAATCTCCTGCTTCCTGAGGTTTTGGAGCCAAAGCTTCTAGAAATTCCATCTGAATCCTCCCATTTTCAACGTCAAAGGCATAAAGTAGCCTTCTTTGTGAACTTGAGGTTTGTTTCCACAATTGATTTTATATATTAGTCTTTAGCACGTCATTCCTCAACTTTATCTCTATGAATGTCTCAAAGACAATCTTGTCTTTTTCTTCTATGGCAGGTCTGGAAGAAAATGATTGTAGGGCTTGTTGCTTAACAGATGCTATGGTTGATGATGTAGGTGAGGCCATTGTATTGGCACCTGCTGATGATGACTTAGGGGTTTCCATAATGTTAATCAGTGTCTGTTGCTTTGGTCCATCTCCTTGATCGTTCTATATGTAAATTCAGGCACTTTTCATATATCTTAGTTTGAATTATTTGCTATAGGTATCAATGACCAAAGATGACTGATCCTCTCTTGGCCTCTTTCTCCCTATCTCTTTCTCTGGCTCTTACCCTTGTATTTTTTTTCTTATGCACTCCTCCTTTCTTGTGGTGTTGGGGTTTGGATTCTTGAAGTGGAGATCACCTATTATTCATATTCTTGGAGGGTGTTGGTCACCCATTCTATTTGGTTGGCATACTAATAAATTTCAATCCTATGTGTGTGAACATAGGTTGTGGATCTGTTTTACACCCTTTTCTTGCAGATAATCCCTGCAGGATCATAATACCAAGTGAAATTGTGACTGAAACCCATCCCCTTCAGTATAATATCTGCCTCCTCCCCTATTGCTCTACTGTTGCATATGAAAGGCCAAATTTGTGTCTTGATCTTGAACTAGGCCTTGTTATTTGCAGATACAAAGTGGACCTCATTTGCATTTATCATTTTCCTTATTTATTCTAGTGCAAAGACACTCACGACGAGAAAATTTGGCAATTTGTAAGCGGCTAGCTCATGTTGATAGACTCAAATCTCTGTGTAATTTTGGTACATGTACCAGTATTCTATCTTCACTTGCTCTATTAGCTGCAAGGTTTTCCTCATTTTTTCACTTATCGTAGGATCTATTTTGCTGCTAAGTGTGGTTATGGTTGGATGCATGAACCAGTCTACAAAATCCTTATATGAATATTTATTTTGTTCCTTAAATATAAGGGTGGTCTAGAAGATGATAAATTGAGGCTCAAAATCTTCATTTACCTCGGTCATCTGAAATGGAAACCTGCTGGACTAGAAATAAACAAACTGATATACCAACATAGAGGTATATTTGAAAACCTCCTCTATGTTAAACTCTAAAAAGTGTTCATGAATGGCTTCTGAAATAAACTGGAAATAATTAAACATCATTGTGGGTTTAGCTTCTGAGCAGAGAATGGAAAAAGAACCTATCACAGCTTCATAGACCAATTGATCAGAGTGATGACCTAATAAATAAGATAGAACAGTGATAATATTCTTAGTCCTTTCGAGAAAAATAGATCAAGGGGAGGGTGGATTTTTTATAGGAATTGTTACATTAGTTGCCATGAAAAGTTGCAAAGCTTTGTCTCTGCTGGAAAAATCGATTCTCTGATAAATTTCCCTAATCACTTCATAAGATAAGGGGATTGATTGATTAGGAGTAGGGGCCTGCATAATTTCCTGAATGGATTGGGCATTAATGGCGAACAAGATTTCTCCTGTTGGGGTGACTATGGTCTGCTCATTAATTTCATAGCAAGCCTGGCATTTTTCAATGAATTTGGGGAAACTATGGGTTTTGGAAAAGATGTACATAGGTAGTTGGGTCTCCCAAAGGCTAATGTCATCGGCTTCATTGAGAAATTTGTACTCAAGCCAGTAGTAAACATCAAAAACGTCATAGTCTTACCGTGTCTCGTGAATTTTCTAATCTTGGTTTGGCAGGGTCATATGATATAAATTCACTTGAGGGTAAACCATGGGGTTGAAAGTATCCTGGTACTTCTTAGGAGGAATGATTTGTCATCTTTACCTTATTTTAAATATGCAATGGAAAATGGGATATAAGAAAAGTGAGTAGATAAGGAAAAGTGATATTGATCGGTATTGGGTAAGGGAGATAATAAAAGGGACCATGATCATAATAGAATAGTTTGAATGGGAGACTATAGTCTAGTTTGCTAATATCTATTGATTCTTTTGATGAACACAGGTTCTCCTGCAACAATTGTTTAACTGATAATTTTTTCTATAATTCTCTCTAAATATGATATCTCAAACCTTCAATCAAAATGAGCATAGTAAACTTTATATCGAGCATGATTTTTTCTTTTAATTTTTGATTGGTGAGACACTGGGATGGTCAGGGTCCATTGGAAAATAGCTCGACCATTTACAGTGAAACAACTTTCTTGGCAAGAGTGAATGTGATTGAACAACAGGGACAAGTCAGAAGGGATGTGGCATAGAGGTAGCGGGCAATGGCTCATCGAACTATCGGCGGGTGTAATGGTTTGTTTGCTAATGAAAACTGCTTTCAGAGGAGCATGGTGGAAGTGTGTCTTATCAGCGAGGGAGGGGGGGGGGGGGGGGGGGATTGGTGCAAACATTCATGTGCATGACACGTAGCAGGTTAGGTGGTATCAGGTATCATCGATTTCAGACCCCCCCCCCCCGTTGTTAATGTTTGGATGGTGAGGGGGAGTTCGAACGTAATGTTGGCCGTCAGATGTGTGGCAGTGAGTGGGGATGAAGGGGAGTTGCGGGGTGAGTAATGAGGATGGGAAAAGTTATGTGAGGTGCGACAAGATGTGTGTTGGGATGGTGGGGTCAGAATATGAAAGTTGAGTGATAGTGTGAAACTTTAGGATAAGCGAAATATGAATGGGGAAGGGGATAAGAAGAAGTGAATTTTGCTATGGCATAGGATTAGAAACATATGATGAGGTCCCTAACCTTTTTAGAATCACCACTTTTCCAGAGCTTTAGACCATAATTATTCCTTTCACTTTGATTTCTCTTTTGTTATCAAAGGAAAACAACAAACCATTTTTTAGGCTACTTATTTATAGCATAAAATTTACATTTTTCTCCCTTCATCTTTTCCCACAAATATACGTACCCAAACTACAAATATAACATTTTTTCTTGTTTTTAGGGTGCATTTAGACTTGCAGACCCTGAAATATTTTTTCTTTGAAATTTATAACCTACCACCTATCCCTTATTTCTCCTATTGGTTCGGATTAAGCTCTTGAGAAAATGCCATTTTATACCTATATACTAATAAGACAAGATTAAATAATTTGGAGAATATTCATTTTATAACCTGTCAGCAAAAAATCCAATATTGTATAATCATGCTTAATATGTACGATTTAACAAATTTATAAATATTAGTGGCATTTTGATTTGCAACACTTTCAGAAATATTCATTTTTTTGTGGGCCCTTCTTTTTCCTTTTTTTAACAACCTCTTTTCTTCTTATTTATTTTGTTTCTTTTTTATCTTCTTTGGAAATGGTTTTTTAATATCGAAAGGTATGTGCAATATGAAAATTTGCAAGTAAGAAATACACAGTCACCTTGTGATACTATAAATTACATGACTCTAATAGTGGCTCCAGTTGGGGATGGCACTTCTTCTTAGGGAAGTGTCAAGAACATCAAGACCAATAGCCTTGTATAATTATTCTGTGGAATGATTTCCATCAATCTTATCTTGTTGGTTTTTATGAATCTATCTTGTTATTTTTTACCACAACAATGTGGCCTACAAATAGGATCCAAACAAAAAATTGTAGGATTTCTCTGTATTTAGGAGAAGTAATTCTTAAACCTCCTACCATTAATAGGACCTTGAGGCAGCTCTGTTCCATCCATATCTTCTATAAAAAATGAATTATTTCCCCTGAAAGAATGAACAATATATAGGCATTTCCACAGGTTGTCAAACTTGCCATGCTTACCTTTATCTTCTGTACGAGACTCCCATTTCAGTACTTTATCTCCAATATTGACATCATTTTCTTTTGTTCTTTCATGAAAGATCTTCTTTATATTTTCTTACACCACCAGATTTGTGTTGTAAACCTCTTCTCTCGACTGTTTTAGTTGAATGGTCTCACTTATTCTTCTTTGTACACCATTCCCTTGAGCCTGTACCTCATGAATGATTTTTATGGCTATCACTTCTAAGGATGTTGGGAAAATTGCATCCATTCCATAGACCAACTTGTATGGGGACATGTCAATTGATTTCTTAGTGTTGGGAAAAATACTAAGAGGGGGGGGGGGGGTGTGAATCAGTATTTAGATCTGACTGAAATGTTTTTACTTTTTCTTTCTCCTAAACCCATACGCTACTTTACCGAACCCAACTCGCCTATACACGGGGATATCATTAAGAAAAATTGGGTATGTCCAGAGATCTTATTATGCATTTAATTATTTACATAGATCATTGCATCATTCATTCACCAGATGTTTAGTAAGCAGTAAGCATGTGCAGTAATAACAGAATAAACCATCACACATAAGAAACACACATGCATACCAGTATTTAAGGTGGAAACCCAATTCGAGAGAAAACCACCACTGCTATCCTCTCTGTCTTCAATACTTATTATAAAGAAAAATTATTACAATTTTGTACTGGTGCAGACTCATACCAGCACGCAGGCACCCACCTGCAGAAGGCTGCAACCTTCTCTCGTTCTCCACCGCTACTGGAAGGGAGCTCCAACCCCCTGATCTTGTTTACCATCCTCTCCTAGAAGGAAGCTACCACCCCTTGCTCACGTTTACCAGCCTCTCCTGGAAGGGAGCTACTATCCCTTGCTCTCATTTACCAGCTACCACTAGAAGAGAGCTACAACCCCCTCACTGAAGGCTTCGACCCTCAACACCACTGCAGACCACGTTTCATCAATTTTCATACTGGATCCAACAACTTCCACAAAACATACCTTGTAGGCCACTTTTCATCAGATTTTCAGACTGTACCCATTCCATACATCAAACTAAAACTTATAACCCCATCAATTTATTCATTGAATCATCAACCAATCAACCAACAAATTGATCTTTAATCAACATAATCAACAGCATAATCAACATTCAAACAACCCAGATCTGTATGAATACATCATTGACATATAGCAGTAAAACAAAAGAATAGATCAGACATTTCATTCCACACACTTCAGCAAACCATAGATTCCATACACACTTTTACTTCACTGAACCTGCGTATATATGCGCTTTCACAGAGACAAACCTACGTATACATCTGCACACATTTCAGGACTATCCTCATATTCCATACACACTTTTTCTGAGACCAACCTGCGTATATACGTGCTTTCTATGCCATGAACATGCGTATATATCTTAAAACATTGTAGGGAAGTGCAACTCTTCATAACAGATAAATAGCTCATATCTCACCCTTTTCTTCAGAAAATATTCGCCAGATCATAGATCTAAACATTCCATCAACATATCTAGAAAATACATAGTCATTTCAGATCTAGAGATCCCTCTTCATCATCTTCTTCATAGGTTCATTATTAATTCAGATCAATCAATAAATTGTTACCCATTTCATGCATATATACTTCAGAGTGAAGTATTCATTAAAACCCAGACCTATGCACACCCTTGCACTGTGATCTTCTTCTCCTTGTATAGATTTAGCCTTTTTCAATACCATGGGTCAAAACCACTCAACTGCTAATGGTATTCCTGGACAGGATCAAATAGATAATGTAGCGCTCAATACTGTGGGCCAATACCATGGTAATGTCCCCCGGTTTTATAAATTTAGAGTGCAAATAGGAATAAGCTACTTGGTACGTACTTTTCCGCGTAAATACGCTACTTTTCCTTTACAAACCCGCGTAGGCTTGGTGACATATCTTATTCATCATTACTCTAGCACTTACCGGAATTTATTTCTTTGTTACTTCTGAACTGATCTGTAGATACATCAGATTTACATCATTAAGAAATAGGTTGCTATCCAAAGACAACTCATCAAGTCAGTTTCCATCAAGGACAACTTCATCATGTAGGTTGCCATCAAGGACAACACATTGCATCATATTGCCAACAATCTCCCCCTTTGGACTTGATGGCAACCATGGTGGTGTTTGATCACTACAATAGATAGATACATTGACTATAAGTATTATTCAAACACCATGATACTCTCCCCCTTTCACATCAAGGGCAAAGGGCAGATCAAAACCAAAACAAGGTTTTTCTACTCTTGTAGAAAGAAGAGCTCTGTAGATCTGATGTGCACTGAAGTTACCATGCTCCCCCTAAGTTCACGTTGAATATTCAAACATATTTTTCAATGAAGTACATGACTCTATGACCTTTCCTATCACCAAGGACTCATACTTACATCAATGATCCAACCAAGTGGATTTACATATGTGACTCAAGTACCCAACCAAGTGGGTTTACACATTTTGACTCAACTACCCAACCAAGTGGATTTACAAATTTGAAGATGTCCTTACATGACTGAATATAAAAATTTACATCATAGGTCTCAACATAACCTTTTCATCAAATTAAAAATATGACTTTTTATAACCAATACCAAAAATACCTCATGAGAGAGATCATATTTCAGAACCATCATAATGCCAACAATGCATTACTCTCATCAAGGATAATGCTCCCCCTGGATCTGTGCTCCTGTCCTTGAGCTTGACTCACTATTTTTCTTATTAGAAAAACATACGCTCCTGTCTCCAATGGATCTCACATGTATACACAGCTTTACTTCGTGAAACCCAAATATGGAAAGTGAAATACAGAAAAATTTCACCATTCCATCTCCCCCTGAACTTATACCACTTGTACCTGTATTCTTCACATCATATGCATTGTTAGAAATAAACACAACCAGAATTACCAAACCAACGATGGGAATCACCATATATTTTTCCCCCTGTGATGATACATTACTGATTCCTATAATGTATCTCACATCATTCCTGTAGTCATTATGAGAAGTAAGCTTTAGAAGTGGAAGACTGCAGTAGGATTATTATCCCCTACGTTTTTGACCGGTCTTCCTTCTTTTTCCATATTTGCTTGAAATTTCTTATTGTGTGCTAGAAATTATCCACTCTCTTAGATCTATTCATCCTGCATTCTTTTTCTACATGTCCATACTTGTTGTTAGACACGGTAATGTTAGACATGGTCCTGTCAGTCCCTGGTCATAATCAAATTCTCCAAAGTTCATTTCCCGTCACGGGAAGTCATTAAATGCCATTTTGATCAGAAGAGTCATTTTATTTCTTGAGTCCAGGGTTTTGTCTGCAGAAGTGTGAAATAAAGCAGTAATTTTTTCAGGAATGTCATCGTCAATAATGTGAGATTGATTCTTCTTTAAAACCCTGTTTTGAAGAAGAAATCATTAAATGTGTTTTTTTTAGAATATGTAATTTGTCAAAATGTTTCAAAATTCTCCAGCTCTTCAAATGGTAGCAGCTTCAGCAGCTCCTATCCCTGCAAAAGCACAAACAGAAAGAACATCATCAGCAATCAGAGACAAAGTGAAATCAAACAAAACAGAGTTTTGCATCCAAATGCCAGAAATGTTAAATTATACAACACGCTCAGCTGTTTGGTGGAGTTTGATAGTTATAATCTTGAAAGTGAACCATGTCTGGCTTGTAGCTGGCCAGACATTGGCAAGAAAACTGATGCTTTCTCTCATAGATAAGGCACAACATAATCAACCTTTGAGTGTGGATCCAAAATTTGTTAATGCTTTCTTTCACTTGCAAGCTATGATACTTGAAGGGTTTTACTCAAGACCTTAAGAAATGTATAATCTACACCTTGCATGTTGAATGTTCAGATACAGAGACTGCGGTTACAAAAAATCTTCGATGCTTGTTAATGAATGGTCATGGGTCAAATCTCGCTCTTTACAACTGTTCTTGTGCATGTATCCTGTCTCTTTTGGGTACATTAAAAATAACAGCTTGTTTATAGCAATCGATATAAAGATCACAACAATAGTCAACAATGGAATTGGATGTTTGGCAAATTGCGCAATCTCTATAGAATTGGAGCTGGCAGAGGTGCGCGCTACCCATACAGGATGCGCGCTACCCATATAAGGGGTGCTACGCTTATAGCATCCCCAGCCCTTGCAAAATAACATGGGTGCTATGCGTATGGTGCGGGCTACGCGTTGGGCAGGGGCGCTACCCATACAGTCTCAGACCCAAAAAAAATTTCCATTGCGTCCGGATTCATACCAAAACGCCTCAATTGGCTTGAAAATAGCAGTGCGGCGTTTCCTTAAGAAGCATCCTCCAGATATTTTGGTCTTAATAGATTATCCAGGAGTGAATATACCATCGAAGAGGTTGGCAACCTCACTGATCACTGCCAAGAAATATCATTAATTTTCTATCAGAATTATTTCGAAAATATTTATGCACAGAAGCTTTCATTGTTAAGCAGCGAAAATAAAAATCCAGACGTGCTCTGGCCGAGATCTTGGACAACATGTTTTAGTCGATGGAGAATGGATTGAAATCCGAGTAGAAATCACAATTCATACGGGCTGCGTCTACTGTGCATACACATCTTGGAGCTTGGGTTTTTGCAGGAAAGGTTGTTGGAGCAAATGCAAAGCACACTCAGTCAATGTGTCTCGATTGTAGTGGGATTTTCTATGACAGGTCATTTGAATGGGTATGTAAGCGAAACAGAGTGCTGTGATCATACTGGTGAACTGGAAGAGCTTCAATACACTGTCGAACAATGATTGGCCTTTTAGTTTATAAATGGAGCTCGTCATCATTACAAAAAGACAGAATGGATGTTCAATGGCACATTCGATGAGCTGGATCATCATCAAACAGCAGCACTTGCAAGTCGTTTCATTTCATGCAATAATCAATCTGAAAACATACATTTGACTAATGAGATTGTGAAGCTATTACGTCAAATTCAGGATAATGCACGATGGATTGCGCAGGTGCTGATGGCAGGAGTTATGTTAACAATTGGTATGAAGTCAACGACACAATTATTTATGAAGTAAAGCCATTATGAGGGTTCAATTTCCTTTGTTGTTGGATTTTTTGTTGTTCTTGTTGGATGGCCCGTCATTGGAATGATAATGGAATTTTATGGCTTTATTGTTCTCTTCAGTGGTTTCTGGCCCACCGTTTTGATATTTTTGCAGAGGATTCCTGTTTTGGGCTGGTTACTCCAACAACCATTCCTTAGTTCACTTTGTCGCTATCGACAGAGAACCAGTATAAAGTGAAACAACGTTTACAACGAGCAGAGACAGGCCTAGGAAATTTTCGAGTCATTGGATGTCAAATATGTTTGGAGACATGTTGTAGAATATCTGTGTGACAAGGCAGATTGTGAAGAAATTGGATCTGCAAGATGCCGACGATGTTTTGTATATTAATTCTAGAATCTTTGGATGTGAACAATATTCTCAAATGATTACTCCTTCGGCACAGTTTTCTGCAATTCAGCATGAGAGCTTCCTTTGTTTTGTCACCCGGAGTTTTTGATTTTCACCAAGATGAGATGTTTTGGGCCCCAAAGTTTTACACTCAATTCGGACTTCCATGGTTCTCTTGTATTTGAATGCATGCTGACAAAGGAAAGGCAGGTGCACGTTTTTACTGTAACGTAGTGCATATGGTTAAAATGACAAGTTAAAAATGCCTAAATTTGAAACGTAGATACCTACCACAGCAGAAGAATAGGATTCGATTTCCTATTTAGGTCTTCATATTTCCTAATTCAAATGATCTACGCTCCAGATGTTGCCTATTCATCAGTCATCAAACAGATTCGAGTAAAAAAAGGAGCGCTATTATATCTTCAGAAAAGTGGATTGGTTTTTAGTCTTGTTTGTTTAATAATGATAAAACAAATCCCTTATTTTGATCGATTGGTTTTTTCAGAGTTGGGTTTTATATATACATTGTAAATCACTTGTAAGGGGAGAGAGTTCTGGAAAAGCTGGTGGAGGAGAATTTCAGAGTTTCATTTGTACAGTGGTTTGACAGAGAATAATTGAATGGTATAGCTCTGTTTCATCAGATTCTTGTGGCGTAAAGTTTAGCATATGTCTTTCTTCTGTTTCATATGTCTTTGTAATGTTTCACAGTTTCATTCATTATCATTTCTAGCTGAATGCTTTACAGTAAGGGAGGTAGAAACCAATTTATTTTCTCTGGCTCGAAAGAGCCTTTCAGTATTTGTGTAATTTTCTTCTGTCTGTAAAGGATTCATTGTTAAATTCCCTTTTCAGCTTTCTTAAATAGTCTTTACATTCCATTTAATTTCAAATTAATTGTTAAACTTCACTCCTACCTCGCCTTATGGAATAATCTGTGCCTTTGATTAAATCTCTGCTCACGCTGTTCTTGATCCCACATAGCCCAGAAAACCCAATCATTTATTAAAAACCTCATCCATATCTATTTACTAGCTTAAAATCAAAATCAGTTCCCATTTTAAGTCATCTCGCACCCTATTTCTCATTTTATCGAGATTGACTGGAGAGAGCCCTCTCCTATCCTCGTAGGGCTAGCTATGAGGCTGAGCGTGGTTTGATGTTGCTTTGAGTTTTACCTTAGTTTAGCCTAAGGTAGATTTGAGCGCTAACATAGTGGCGACCATCCTGGGGAAGATGGTTTGCTGTTAATGTAACATTTGATTTGTAGATTGTCTTGCCCTAGTACATGTAATAAATTTTAGATCTGATGCTGATGGTGGACAGCAGTCAGACACATATGAAGGCTGAAACATTCACCCGGTGACTCCAGCTCGATCCAGAGATTCCAGTGCTCGCTGATCCACTCATACAATGGTAGGGTATGTGGCAAACCCTGCATTGTGTGAAGCTGTAAAAGAAGTAAGAAATCAGTTAGCAGATTTTGAAATTAATGAATAATTTTTCAGTGGCTTGCTTCAATGTTTGAAATCTCCGAAATTTTCTCTTGAAGCTAAAAATGGTGTCTGTGAGTTAGTTGTTGAAAGAATTGAGAAGGAAATTCAGTGTTTAAATGATCAGATCCATTCATATGATTTCCGAGATCCCAGAATGTTCATGGAAACTCTTCCTCCTTCAAAACAAGAAACAATAGAGTTGCCTACAGATGTTTGCATTGACAGTGTGCAGCTGGAGGTATGTATTGTAGAGTTGGGGCAGCAAACGGAGTCTGACTTTTGCGATCCTATTGCGATGTACATGGAAATGTTTTTCGGTTTGACTGACAAATCAAACTGTCTTTTACATGATCAGACTCATTATGTGCATGTAGGGCTGCCAGCAATTGCATCTATGATCTGGTTGAAGCACTCTCAAGCATCGTTTTTCTCAGATTTACTTGAATGGTTGATCTGGCATTACAGTATTACCTGATCAATTGTTTTTGCAGCTAATTAGGGTAGATTTTGTAAATAAATAAGCAGCTAAAAGGCAGCATTTCATTCTAGTTTCATTACAGTTTTGGTTGGAAGTTTGCTGAGTCAGTTTTTCAATCATTTCAGTCAAGTTTCAGTCCATAAATGAGTTGAAAGTTTCATGTTTTCTGTTGAAATAATGATTCCATCGCCTAATGGATGGAGGCACTGTCTGCTCTTCCAAAGATCTGCAGTTCTTGGCACCTCCAAGAAGCGGCAGCTGCCATCCCCATTGGAGCCAATGTTAGACATGGTAATGTTAGACATGGTCCTATCAATCCCTGGTCATAATCAAATTCTCCAAAGTTCATTTCCCATCACTGGCAGTCATTAAATGTCATTTTGATCAGAAGAGTCATTTTATTTCTTGAGTCCAGGGTTTTGTCTGCAGAAGTGTGAAATAACGCAGTAAGTTTTTCAGGAATGTCATTGTCAATAATGTGAGATTGATTCTTCCTCAAAACCCTGTTTTGAAGAAGAAATCATTAAATGTGTTTTTTTTAGAATATGTAATTTGTCAAAATGTTTCAAAATTCTCCAGCTCTTCAAATGGCAGCAGCTTCAGCAGCTCCAATCCCTGCAAAATCACAAACAGAAAGAACATCATCAGCAATCAGAGACAAAGCGAAATCAAACAAAATAGAGTTTTGCATCCAAATGCCAGAAATGTTAAATTATACAACACGCTCAGCTGTTTGGTGGAGTTTGATGGTTATAATCTTGAAAGTGAACCATGTCTGGCATGTAGCTGGCCAGACATTGGCAAGAAAACTCATGCTTTCTCTCGTAGATAAGGCACAACGTAATCAACCTTTGAGTGTGGATCCAAAATTTGTTAATGCTTTCTTTCACTTGCAAGCTATGATACTTGAAGGGTTTTACTCAAGACCTTAAGAAATGTATAATCTACACCTTGCGTGTTGAATGTTCAGATGCAGAGACTGCGGTTACAACAAATCTTCGATGCTTGTTAATGAATGGTCATGGGTCAAATATCGCTCTTTACAACTGTTCTTGTGCATGTATCCTGTCTCTTTTGGGTACATTAAAAATAACAGCTTGTTTATAGCAATCGATATAAATATCACAACAGTAGTCAACAATGGAATTGGATGTTTGGCAAATTGTGCAATCTCTAAAGAATTGGAGCTGGTAGAGGTGCGCGCTACCCATACAGGATGTGTGCTACCCTTATAAGGGGCACTACGCATATAGCATCCCCAGCCCTTGCAAAATAACACGGGCACTACGCGTATGGTGCGCGCTACGCATTGGGCAGGGGCGCTACCCATACAGTCTCAGACCCAGAATTTTTTTCCATTGCGTCCGGATTCATACCAAAACGCCTCAATTGGCTTGCAAATAGTAGTGCGACGTTTCCTTGAGAAGCATCCTCCAGATATTGTGGTCTTAATAGATTATCTAGGAGTGAATATACCATCGAAGAGGTTGGAAACCTCACTGATCACTGCCAAGAAATCTCATTAATTTTCTATCAGAATTATTTCGAAAATATTTATGCACAGAAGCTTTCGTTGTTAAGCAGTGAAAATAAAAATCCAGACGTGCTCTGGCCGATATCTTGGACAACATGTTTTATTTGATGGAGAATGGATTGAAATCCGAGTAGAAATCACAATTCATACGGGCTGCGTCTGCTGTGCATACACATCTTGGAGCTTGGGTTTTTGCAGGCAAGGCTGGTGGAGCAAATGCAAAGCATGCTCAGTCAATGTGTCTCGATTGTAGTGGGATTTTCTGTGACAGGTCATTTGAATGTGTATGTAAGCGAAACAGAGCACTGTGGTCATAATGGTGAACTGGAAGAGCTTTAATACGCCGTTGAACAGTGATTGGCCTTTTAGTTTATAAATGGAGCTCGTCATCATTACAAAAAGACAGAATGGATGTTCAATGGCACATTCGATGAGCTGGATCATCATCAAACAGCAGCACTTGCAAGTCGTTTCATTTCATGCAATAAATCAATCTGAAAACATACATTTGACTAATGAGCTTGTGAAGCTATTGCGTCAACTTTAGGATAATGCACGATGGATTGCGTAGGTGCTGATGGCAGGAGTTATGTTAACAATTGGTATGAAGTCAACGACACAATTCTTTATGAAATAAAGCCATTACGAGGTTTCAATTGCCTTTGTCATTGGATTTTTTGTGGTTCTTGTTGGATGACCCGTCATTGGAATGATAATGGAAGTTTATGGCTTTATTTTTCTCTTCAGTGGTTTCTGGCCCACTGTTTTGATATTTTTGCAGAGGATTCCTGTTCTGGGTTGGTTACTCCAACAACCATTCCTTAGTTCACTTTTTGGCTATCGACAGAGAACCAGTATAAAGTGAAACAACGTTTACAACGAGCAGAGACAGGCCTGGGAAATTTTCAAGTCATTGGATGTCAAATATGTTTGAGGACGTGTTGTAGAATATCTGTGTGACAAGGCAGATTGTGAAGAAATTGGATCTGCAAGATGCCGGCGGTGTTTTGTATATTAATTCCAGAATCTTTGGATGTGAACAATCTTCTCAAATGATTACTCCTTAGGCACAATTTTCTACAATTCAGCATGAGAGGTTCCTTTGTTCTGTCACCTGGAGTTTTTGATTTTCACCAAGATGAGATGTTTTGGGCCCCAAAGTTTTACACTCAATTCGGACTTCCATGGTTCTCTTGTATTTGAATGCATGGTGACAAAGGAAAGGCATGTGCACGTTTTTACTGTAACCTAGTGCATATGGTTAAAATGACAAGTTAAAAACGCCTAAATTTGAAATGTAGATACCTACCACAGCAGAAGAATAGGATTCGATTTCCTATTTAGGTCTTCAAATTTCCTAATTAAAATGGTCTACGCTCCAGATGTTGCCTATTCATCGGTCATCAAATAGATTCGAGTAAAAAAAGGAGTGCTATTCTATCTTCAGAAAAGCGGAATGGTTTTTAGTCTTGTTTGTTTAATAATGATAAAACAAATCCCTTATTTTGATCGATTGGTTTTTTCATTGTTGGGTTTTATATATACATTGTAAATCACTTGTAAGGGGAGAGAGTTCTGGAAAAGCTGGTGGAGGAAAATTTCAGAGTTTCATTTGTACAGTGGTTTGACAGAGAATAATTGAATGGTACAGCTCTGTTTCATCAGATTCTTGTGGCGTAAAGTTTAGCATATGTCTTTCTTTTGTTTCATATGTCTTTGTAATGTCTCACAGTTTCATTCATTATCATTTCTAGCTGAATGCTTTACAGTAAGGGAGGTAGAAACCAATTTATTTGCTCTGCCTCGAAAGAGCCTTTCAGTATTTGTGTAATTTTCTTCTGTCTGTAAAGGATTCATTGTTAAATTCCCTTTTCAGCTTTCTTAAACAGTCTTTACATTCCATTTAATTTCAAATTAATTGTTAAACTTCACTCCTACCTCGCCTTATGGAATAATCTGTGCCTTTTATTAAATCTCTGCTCACGCTGTTCTTGATCCCACACAGCCCAGAAAACCCAATCATTTATTAAAAACCTCATCCATATCTATTTACTATCCTAAAATCAATATCAATGTTTCATTTAGGTCATCTCAGATCCTATTAGACATCTTTCACTGAGTTTGACCCGGAGAGAGCCCTCTCCTGTCCTGAGTTGCCTCAAGTTTTTCCTTCCTCAGCCTGAGGCAGATTCGAGCGCTAACACTTGTTACAAGAATAACATCTTTTGTGACTAGAAAAGTAAGAATAGGGATCATAATGTGTTTTTCTATTCTTTCTTCTATTGCAATCAGCTTCTTTATGACCAAATTTGCTGCATGAAAAACAATATCCCTTAAAGAAACCTGAGTTCCTTTCTGTGTGGAATCTGTTTTTTTTTTACTGAAACAATCTGCCTCTACAATTGGCTGCAACATGCCCATAATTATGACATTTAAAGCATTCAACATTATTGATCAAAGGAGGGAATGATTTCTTTTGAGAGTTCAAGATTGTTGGTTGAATTTTTGCTTCTTTCAACACTTCAGGTTTTGCATTGATATCCTTTGAATCTTTAGCACTTTCTTGTGAACTAGATTCTACTTTAATAGTTTCATGAAAAAAAAGACCAAATTTAACAGAAGGAGGCCTTTGACTACTAAGAATATTGTCCAGAATCTTAGTACTATGTTGAAACCTCAATATTTTATATTTTTCTTCTAATTTACCTTTTAAAATGCTTACTTCAACCTCCAATCTTTGGCATTGATTCTTCATACTTTCTTCAACCCTTCTTCCTTCCTCTACTTGATCATTCAATTTTAAAATCTCTTCCTTCAACCCATTTTCTTGTTCTTCAAATGTTTGTAGAATTTCTTCATTCTTATTATTTGATTTTTCCAGATCTTCTTTCAGAGAGATGATTTCTACTTCAAGTCCTTCACTGTGATTGGTTACTTCATCGTACAACCTTTGATACTTGTTTATCTGTCCATTCATTCTAGAGATCATATATTTGTAGATAGATTCTCTCTCATTAAATAATATTTGTTGATTTTCAACTTTAATCTTGAGAACTTCTTCTAGATCCATAACATTACTTTCACTATCTTCACCATTGCATGCACAAGAAAGTGAATCACAAGAACAACAATCAATACCTATTTCATCTTCTTCATTTTCTGCTGCACATGTTTTCTGGGATATATCCTTTCTTTGAGTAGCCTTCTTCTTTTGCTTCCTTGCCATGAGCACTTGCAGATCTTGGTCAGAATCTTCTTCATCCTTATTTGACACTTCATCATTATCTTCATTTGTATAATAACTCTTTCCCTTTTCAAATTGTTTCCCTTTATCATGATTTTCTTCATAAGGACATTTAGCAGCATAATGACCAACTCTTCCACAAGCAAAACATTTGAAGGGAAGCTTACCTCTGAATGTTCCAGTACCTAGTTGGAGTCTTCTCACAAAATATGCTTCTTCTTCTTCTGATATATAACTTGATTCCTTGACAACATCCTTTTCTTTTCCTTTTGCACATGCCTTAAAGGAAACTTCTCTGATTTGAGAGGGACCACCTTTTCTCATTTCAAAAGCAGTCAAGATACCATGTAGTTGAACAATAGTAAGAGTTTGCATATCTTGCCTTTCTTCAATAGCTGATACTTTTGGCTCAAATTTTGAAGTCAAAGATCTTAAGACTTTTTCCACCAGAGTAGTATCGGTTATGGTTTCACCCAAATTTCTCATACGATTTACAATATCATCTAGCCGTAAAAATAAACTGGAAATAATCTCATCACTATGCATCCTTAAATTTTCATATTCAATTCTGAGAGTTTGGAGTTTTGAACTTTTTACCTTTGTATCTCCTTCATAGCTTAGAATGATTTTGTCCCATATTTCTTTTGCTGAATTTAACTGCATCACTTTAACAAATTCTGATTCAGACATGATTCGTAATAAAACATTGACGGCTTTGGCATTGATTTCATATTTCTTCCTTTCTGCTGCATCAGTAGGAATAATTGTCGGATACTGATAACCTTCTTCCACGATTGCCCATACTTCTGCACCAAGACTTTGCAAATATGCTTTTGTTCATATCTTCTAGAATAACAGATTACTTCCATTGAATAGAGGTGGCTTTAGATAAAATACTCCTTCATGACTTCCCATTGCGACGGATCTCCCTCAAGCGATCAAGCTTCTGCAGAAAAACCTCCCTCTGATACCAATTGTTGGGAAAAATACTAAGAGGGAGGGGTGAATCAGTATTTAGACCTAACTGAAATTTTTTTACTTTTTCTTTCTCCTAAACCCATACGCTAATTTATTGAACCCAACTCGCATATACACGTGGATATCATTAACAAAACTTGCATATGTCCAAAGATCTTATTATGAATTTAATTCTTTACTTAGATCATTGCATCATTCATTCACCAGATGTTTAGTAAGCAGTAAGCGTGTGCAGTAATAATAGAATAAACAATCACACATAAGAAACACACATGAACACCAGTATTTAAGGTGGAAACACAATTCGGGAGAAAACCACCGTTGCTGTCGTCTCTATCTTCAATATTTATTATAAAGAAAACTTCTTACAATTTTGTACTGGTGTAGAATCATACCAGCATGCAGGCACCCACCTGTAGAAGGCTTCAACCTTCTCTCATTCTCCAACCACTACTCGAAGGGAGCTCCAACCCCTTGATCTCGTTTACCAGCCTCTCCTGGAAGGAAGCTACTACCCCCTGCTCTCGTTTACCATCCTTTCCTGGAAGGGAGCTACTACCCCCTGCTCTCGTTTACGAGCTACCACTGGAAGGGAGCTACAACCCCCTCACTGAAGGCTTCGACCCTCAGCACCACTGCAAAGCACGTTTCATCAATTTTCATACTGGATCCAACAGCTTCCACACAACATACCTTGTAGGCCACTTTTCATCATATTTTTAGACTGGACCCATTCCATACATCAAACTGCAACTTATAACCCCATCAATTCATTCATTGAATCATAAACCAATCAACCAAAAACTTGATCTTTAATCAACATAATCAACAACATAATCAACATTCAAACAACCCAGATCCGTATGAATACATCATTGACAGATAGCAGTAAAACAACAAAATAGATTAGACATTTCATTCCACACACTTCAGCAAACCCTAGATTCCATACGTGCTTTTACTTCACTAAACCTACATATATACACTCTTTCAGAGAGACAAACCTGTGTATACATCTACACACATTTCAGGACTATCCTCATATTCCATACGCACTTTTGTTGAGACCAACCCACATATATACGCGCTTTTGTTGAGACCAACCCACGTATATACGCGCTTTCTATGTCACGAAATTGCATATATATCTTCAAACATTGTAGGGCAGTGCAACTCTTCAGAACATATAAATATCTCAAATCTCACCCTTTTCTTTAGCAAAGATTCGCCAGATCACATATCTAAACATTACATCGACAGATCTAGAAAATACATATTCATTTCAAATCTATAGATCCCTCTTCATCATCTTCTTCATAGGTGCATTATTAATTCAGATCAATCAATAAAATGTTACCCATTTCATGCATATATAGTTCAGAGTGAAGTATTCATTAAAACCCAGACCTATGCACACCCTTGCACTGTGATCTTCTTCTCCTTGTATAGATTTAGCCTTTTTCAATACCATGGGTCAAAACCACTCAACCGTTGATGGTATTCCTGGACGGGATCAAATAGATAATCCATCGCTCAATACTGTGGGCCAATACCATGGTAATGTCCCCTGGTTTTATAAATTTAGAGCGCAAATAGGCATATGCTATTTGGTACGTACTTTTCCGTGTACATACGCTACTTTTCATTTACAAACCCACGTATGCTTGGTGACATATTTTATTCATCATTACTCTAGCACTTACTTCTGAACTGCTCTGTAGATACATCAAATTTACATCATTAACAAATAGGTTTCTATCCAAAGACAACTCATCAAGTCAGTTTCCATCAAGGAAAACTTCATCAAGCAGGTTGCCATCAAGAACAGCACATTGCATCATATTGCCAACACTTAGTTGTCCAGTTTTCAACCCTTAATTCTTGCACCAATTTGTTATGCCATGATTTCTTATTATCTTCCAACAACTTCTTGATGATGCTAACCAAACTCTTGTTGGAGGATTCAACTAGTCCATTACCTTCAGGGTAATATGTTGTTGAATGCCCCAAATAGATGTGATATTTCTGGCAAAAATCAACCATTTTCTTGGAATGAAAAGTAGCAGTGTTAACTGTGATGATTCTCCTAGGACGATAAAATATAGACACGATGTAAGCTTCAAATAATTTTATAATCACTGCATCACTAGCAGTTCTGGAGGGAATGGCTTCTATCCATTTGGTAAAATAGTCTATAGTAGTGAGGATCTATTTATGTTGGGAATAGTAGGAGGGGTGGATTTCCCCAATGCAGTCTAAACCCCATTGTTGGAAAGGAGCCTCAACAGAGAATGGTTGTAAGGGAAAAGGCAACAACTTTCTTTTACCCTAAAAAATTTGACACTTGTGACAGGTAGCTACCATTTTGTGCATATCTAGGAAAAGAGTAGGCCAATAGAAACAAACCCTAAGGATCTTGTTAGTAGTGGTTTTCCAGTAGATATGGCCATCGCAATCCCCTTCATGAAATTCCTGCATCTTCCTGAAGCAAACATTTAAGAAATATTCCCCAGAATCTTTCCATATAAGACATTTTCTAGGATGCAAAATTTTACAGCTTTCAATTTCAAGATTCTAGCCTTTGTTTTGGAAAAGCCAGGAGGAGAATTTAAATTAAGTAGACAATATAATACATATGTAAACCAAGGATAATTCTGGAATGCTTCCTTAATAGGTGGAGTTGCCAGCTCCTCTTGCTTATCTAGTAAATGGATCATGTTGATATCTAGTGCTTGAAAATTGGATTCAGCCATCACTTTGGCTAGTCCCTGTCCCTTGATTCGTTTGGCTGGTCTGATATATAAATCATACTCCAAGATAACAACAATCCACTTGCATATTTTTCCATCAGGATCCTCCATTAGGATGTCTCTAACAACGGTATTGTGTACAAAGGAAATTATATGTGAATGTAGAATGTAAACTCTGAAATCCTTCAGTGCTTTGATCAAAGAAAAGGCCTGATTTTCCATGATATTTTATTTTAGATGTGCCTCTCTTAAAGCTTGGATAAAAAATTATATGGGTTGCTCTTCTCCTTCCCTATTTTTCTGCAACAATAGTGTGCATTGATGCAAAGGAAAAATAATCAAATCCTTGGTGAAATCAGGGTTGATCAAAACTGGTTCTTTAGTGAGTGGTTTCTTTTCTAGGTTAGAGGATTTTTTAGCTTCCATGCTCCACTTAACTCCTGAATCTCTCTTGAGTATGTTAGTGATATTTCTCAATAGTTTTGCAAGGTTTTGTATAAGCCTTTTAAAACAATTTATCTTCCCAATGAAAGATTGAAGGTCTTTGATGTTCCTAGGATGACTGATTTAAAGTATGCCCTCAATCCTACTAGGGTGAATTTTGATTCCTTTTTTAGATATAATATGACCCAAAAGCTTTCCCTCTTCAAGACCGAATAATGATTTCTTAGGATTAATAATCCAAAATTTCTGCACTTTTCAAAAACTATTCTCAAATGTGCCAAATGTTTTTCATCAACTTTTGAATATACTATAATATCATCAAGGTAGATCACAATGAAAAGACCAATTTCTTATAAAAAGAAAATGTCCATTGTTCTCTAAAAAGTGGCACCAACATTTATTAATCCAAAAGGCATTTTTACATACATGAAGGTTCCCCAAGGAGTAGTAAAAGTTGTTTTGTGTTGATCATATAGACGCACTAGCACTTGACTATACCGTGAAAGGCCATCTAGAAAAAACAACCTTCTGGAGCCCACAACCATTTGCAATATGTGGTCCATCTTTGGTAAAGGGTATTTTTCCTTAAGTGATACCTTATTCATATTCTAAAGTCAATGCAGAGCCTGACCTCACATGTTTTATTTCTTATAGGCACATTATTGGAAACCCATTTAGAGTATCTGATTGGGACTATTATTTTGGCATCATATATCTTTTTGATATCCTTCTCAACCAAGGGCATTAGGACATGATTTATCCTGCATAATTTCTATTTGAAAGGATTCTCATTCTCTTTGATTGGAATATTTTGTTGGATAATATTAGTATCATAATATTTCAGGTCTTCATAGCTCCAAGAAAACACATCAATGAACTCCTTAAATAAAGAAATGTATTTTTATTTTGTGGACGCTGCTAGTCTATTTGATAACTTTATCATCTTGGGGTCTTGCTCACTGCCAAAATTGCACTCCTTAATGTTTTCTTTTCTAGGTTTCATCATTGGTTTTCTGGCCACATCATTGAAATCAAATAGTTCCTCCAAAGGGACAAGTCTTCTAGGCAGGATGTTATCTTTGAATTGGAGTACTTCAAACTCTTCTTTTTTTGGGTCTTTATGTATCTCTATTCTATGTAGATCATCATTTTCTCAAATATTAATATCAGAATTATAAGTAAGTTCAGCCCTGCACATTTTTTCTTCAATGTTACAATCTTATTCATAATCTAGGTCCAAGCTGAAATCTTCAAACTCGCCTTTAGATTGTAGGAAATTTTCAATATACTTGTCATCTCCGAAGACTTGCCAATATCTCATATTATCACGGATTGTTGGGTGGTGTATAATCTGCACTATATATTGTTTGTTAGGATGAGGTAATTAACAAGTGATTGCTAAAAATGATAATCCATTGGCAAGGATATTTTGATTTCTTGGAACTGCAGCAAGGTCATACTCTTCAAATGTTTTCAGGAGGTGAAGGGAAGCGCTCCTGTATGCTCTAAATCTAGGATTCTTGACTCAATATTATCCCTTGATTTTTCTAATAACCAGCTAAGAATCCCCATGAACATCAATTCTTTTGGCTCCTAATCTCTTCAATAGTTGTAAACCCAAAAGGAGTGCATCATATTCTGACATATTGTTGGTGCAATAAAAATTCATTTTGTAGGAATGACCTTCTACGTGGTTGTTTTCAGTATTGCATACCCACACCTCTACTCTTGAGCCTACTTTGAAACGAGAGCCATCAAAAATCATGTTCCAAAAGTTCTGGAGATAGAACAATTCCTTCTGTCGTGTATCCCCGGTCAGATTTAGACTTGTGTTGTAAAATTTCCATTTGGTATAATTTTTCTCTATTCTAGTCCTATTATTTTCAAACTACTTGTTCATTTATGTCTTCATCATTGTCAAGAATGAATGAGTCAAGGTCAAAAAGTACGAAGTAAAGGGGGTATTTATGTGGTTTTTCTTGAAGGCTCACAATGTATTTCATTAAAGTCTCCATATACAATATTCTTTGTTGACCAAACACTGGTATGGTAGCATAAGTCATATCCATTTGGAGGGTCCCTTGAAGCTTGGGTCCCCATGATTGTGATAAAACCATACCATACTTAGGACGGATGTCATCCAGTATTATATCCATCACTATACTTTTGGTTGGTATCTGGGCTAAAGTAATACATATATATTTGATGATGCCTAGGCATTTGACTTGCTAGAACCAAATGAGTACAAGTATTTGTAGGGTCTACTTATCTCAAGGCCAAGTTTCTCCATGACTTCTTTTGGCATAATATTATGAGATGCACCCGAGTCTAACATGGAATTATGAAGGATTTTATCATGAACATTCAAACTAAATTAAGATGGGGGAACACCTCCTTCCTTTGATCTACCATCTACTTCTGGCCCAAGAAAATTTTTAGGTTTATGATCATTCAAATTGACATTGTCAGTAATTTATCCTATGCTCAGTGCTTTTAGGACTTGGGACCTATATACATCCTTGTTTGTTGGGTGTGGAGCCTGATTATCTTCTTAATTTTGTATCACAACATTAGACCCCTTTTCTTAATGGGGTAGCAATGTCATGCGTAATTGTATGCTACCTGGGGGTCCAGGGGGAAGGCGACTGTGAGTTTATGGAGCCCACCTCCTGGCAGGGGCTTTTAGGGGCAGTGCCCCCGAAGCTAAAAAAAGATGTAAAATTTCCTTGTAAAAATATAGTAGTCTCTAGTAAGTCTGAGACATTCATTTGGTGATGATATGATGCTAGAAGTTATGTTTTATGTATGGTTTTTTTCCCTAGAAGGCAACCCCTCATTTTGTATGAGGGTATTTTATTGCAGATGTGTATTATATGTGTATTCTCAGAGTGAGAAAAATATAGCGAAACTGTGAGAGAGAATAGATGATATTACAATGGATGTGTTGTAGGTTGTGTCTCTTCATTTTTTTGGATAATAAAAAGGAAGGACTGGCTATTAGGTTGTGTCTCTTCATTTTTTTTGGTTCAGATTCAGACTTGTGTTGTAAAATTTCCATTTGGTATAATTTTTCTCTATTCTAGTCCTATTCTTTTCAAACTACTTTTTTATTTATGTCTTCATCATTGTAAAGAATGAATGATTCAAGGTCAGAAAGTACAAAGTAAAGGGGGTAGTTATGTGGCTTTTCTTGAAGGCTCACAATGTATTTCATTAAAGTCGCCATATACAATCTTTTTTGTTGACCAAACACTAGTATCGTAGCATAATTCATATCCAGTTGGAGGGTCCCTTGAAGCTTGGTTCCCCATGATCATGATAAAACCATACCATACTTAGGATGAATGTCATCCTCTATTATATCCATCACTAGACTTTTGGCTAGTATCTGGGTTAAAGTAATACATAGATATTTGATGAGACCTAGGCATTTGACTTGCTAGAACCAAATGAGTACAAGTATTTGTAGGGTCTAGTTATCTCAAGGCCAAGTTTCTCCACGACTGATTTTGGCATAATATTATGAGATGCACCTGAGTCTAACATGGAATTATGGAGGATTTTATAATGAAAGTTCAAACTAAATTAAAATGGGGGAACAAATCCTTCCTTGGATTTACCATCTACTTCTGGCCCAAGCAAGATTTCATGTTTATCATCATTGAGATTGACATTGTCAGTAATTTATCCTATGTTCAGTGCTTTTAGGACTTGGGACCTATATACATCCTTGTTTTTTGGGTGTGGAGCCTAATTGTCTTCTTCATTTTGTATCACATCATTAGACCCCTTTTCTTAATGGGGTAGAAACATTGTGTGTAATTGTATGCTACCTAGGGGTTCAAGGGGGCGGCGACTGTGAGTTTATGGAGCCCACCTCCTGGCAGGGGCTTTTAGGGGCAACATCCCCGAAGCTAAAAACAGATGTAAAATTTCCTTGTAAAAATATAGTAATCTCTAGTCAATCTGAGACGTTCATTTGGTGATGATATGACGGTAGAAGTTATGTTTTATGTAGGGTTTTTTTCCCTAGAAGGAAACCCCTCATTTTGTATGAGGGTATTTTATTGCAGATGTGTATTGTATGTGTATTCTCAGAGTGAGAAAAATATAGGGAAAATGTGAGAGAGAATAGAGGATATTACAATAGATGTGTTGTAGGTTGTGTCTCTTCATTTTGTTGGATAATAAAAAGGAAGGACTGGCTATTAGGTTGTGTTTCTTCATTTTGTTGGTTCAGATTTAGACTTATGTTCTAAAATTTCCATTTGGCATAATTTTTCTCTATTCTAGTCCTATTATTTTCAAACTACTTGTTTATTTATGTCTTCATCATTGTAAAGAATGAATGAGTCAAGGTCAGAAAGTACAAAGTAAAGGGGGTAGTTATGTGGTTTTTCTTGAAGGCTCACAATGTATTTCATTAAAGTCTCCATATACAATCTTTTTTGTTGACCAAACAATGGTATGGTACCATATGTCGTATCCATTTGGAGGGTTTCTTGAGCTTGGGTTCCCATGATTGTGATAAAACCATACCATACTTAAGACGAATGTCATCCACTATTATATCCATCACTAGACTTTTGGCTGGTATCTGGGCTAAAGTAATACATAGATATTTGATGAGGCCTAGGCATTTGACTTGCTAGAACCAAATGAGTACAAGTATTTGTAGGGTCTAGTTATCTCAAGGCCAAGTTTCTCCATGACTATTTTTGTCATAATATTATGAGATGCACCTGAGTCTAACATGGAATTATGGAGGATTTTATCATGAACATTCAAACTAAATTAAAATGGGGGGACACCTCCTTCCTTGTATTTAACATCTACTTCTAGCCCAAGAAAAATTTTAGGTTTATCATCATTCAGATTGACATTGTCAGTAATTTCTCCTATGTTCAGTGATTTTAGTACTTTGGACCTATATACTTCCTTGTTTGTTGGGTGTGGAGCCTAATTATCTTCTTAGTTTTGTATCACAGCATTAGACCCCTTTTCCTAATGGGGTAGCAATGCTGTGCGTAATTTTATGCAACTTGGGGGTCCAGGGGGGTAGCGACTGTGAGTTTATGGAGCCCACCTCATGGCAGGGGATTTTAGGGGTAGCACCCCCAAAGCTAAAAACATATGTAAAATTTCCTTGTAAAAATATAGTAATCTCTATTCAATCTGAGATGTTCATTTGGTGATGATATGACAGTAGAAGTTATGTTTTATGTAGGGTTTTTTTCCCTAGAAGGCAACCCCTCATTTTATATGAGTGTATTTTATTGCGGATGTGTATTGTATGTGTATTCGCAGAGTGAGAAAAATATAGGGAAACTGTGAGAGAGAATAGAGGATATTTCAACGAATGTGTTGTAGGTTGTGTCTCTTCACTTTGTTGGATAATAAAAAGGAAGGACTAGCTATTCGGGGTGGATGAAGCCCAAACTAGTTGAACCACATATATCTATGTCTCTCTGGTTTTATTTTTTTTCTTTTGTTTGTGTTTCCACATATATTTTATTTTTTCCACTGCTCTATAATATATAATTTGTAACAACTAGTATCGAAGTCAAAGGTCTGTTTGGCTGAGAAACTTGCAAGAAAGATGGGTTCCTGATTCGAGTGGGAGTAATGGCAGAAGATGGTAATTTTAGCATCGAGAAATTTAACCACCAAAACTTCTCGTTATGGAAGATGTAGATGTAAGATTATCTATATTAGAAATATCTATACGTACCATTGATCATAAAAACAAAGAAGTCAGCGACTATGATAGATGTATAATGGGAGATTCTCAATAGGAAGGCACTCGAAATAGTACGGTTGTGCCTCACGGCATCGGTAGCCTTCAATATTTCAAAGGAAAAAATAATTGAGGGTTTGATTAAGGTATTGGCAAGACTATATGAAAAACCATCGGCCTCAAACACGATATTTCTTATTAAATTTTTATTTAATATGAAGATGTGGGAAGGTGGATCTGTTGCAGACCATTGAAACGATTTTAATATAGTTACCAGTCAGTTAAGTTCTATAGGGGTAAAATTTGATGATGAAGTTAGGGCTCCGTTATTTTTTTTCTCATTTCCAAAAAGGTGGAATGGCTTAGTTATGGCCATTAGTAATTATTTCTCTCAATCTAGTACTTTTAATTTTGATGATGTTGTTGGTGCTATCCTTAGCAAGTAAATGTGACGGAAAATCTCTAGTGAGACATCGAGTAATGATTTGAGTGCAGAGTCTAAGGGAAGAAAATTGGAAAGAGGAAAGAGCTCAGTATATCGTAGTAAATCAAGGAAAGAAAGATGCAAGTCAAGATCGGCGATAGTGTGTTGTTAATGTGGAAAGAAATGACACCTAAAGAAATATTATATATCTTGGAAGGGAAAAGAAGGAAACACATAGAAAGAATACAATCATGAAGAAAATGTGATAGGTGATGTGTTACAAGATGATTTGATTATTCCTTTCGAAAATATTACTGATTTTGGGGTGGTAGATTGAGGGGCCTCATTCCATGCCACACCTAATAAGAAATATTTTCACAACTATGTTCAAGCATATTTTGGACAAGTTCGTTTGGGTGATGATAAACCCTGTAAAATTTTTGGAATGGGTAAAGTTATTGTAAAGTAGTAGAATGGAAACCAATGGTTATTAAAGGAGATAATGCATGTTCCATATCTAAAGAAAAATCTGATTTCAACAGGGTAGTTAGGAGGTTAAGGTTGTGTAACAACTTTCATAGATAAAACTTGGAAGGTCCCCAAAGTAACCCTGGTAATAGAAAAAGGTCAAAATGTTGGTACATAGTATCTATACAATAGTATTTCTAACTCTGTTAATGCTTTAACTTCCAAAGGAGAAAATGAAACATTATGGCATCATAGGCTCGGACACATGAGTGAGAAGGGAATGAATATTATTCATTGAAGAAATTTATTGCTGTGTTTGAAAAATATTGATTTGGATTTCTGTAAGAATTATATTTATGGAAAATAGAAGAGAGTCATATTCCTCGGAGTTAGGAAAGAAAAGAAAAAAAAAAATAGAACTTGTGCATACAGATGTATGGGGACCTGCTCAGGTATCATCTCTTGATGGCTCTCATTATTATGTTACTTTTATTAATGTTGCAAATAGAAAAACTTGGATTTAATGTATTCATAATAAGTCTAATGTATTTGATACTTTCAAGAAATGGAAATATTTGGTTGAGATTGAGACAGGAAAGAAGTTGAAGTGTCTGATATCAGACAAGGGGGACGAATATTGCAGCAACGAGTTTGATAGGTATTGTTCAGAGCATGGAATTCATAGAAAGAAGACAATTCCAAGAACACCACAAGAAAATGGTGTGTCAGAAAGGATGAAGAGAACAATCATCGAGCGTGCAAGGTGCATGAGATTGCATGCATGATTTCCTTTACAATTTTGGGCAGATGTTGTAGATACTATTGTTTATCTAATAAACAGAGGGCCTTCAATTTCCTTGGATGGTGGTATTCTAGAGGAGGCATGGACAGGTAAAGATTTAAACTACGTCCTGTTTCTAAATTCCCAGATTACCTTATTCTTCATAGAGTTAATTACGTTTCTATTTTCATCCACGTGCACTAGATCCATAGTTATATTCTTTTCATAACATCAACATAGTATTACATAAATAGAGTGGAATAGATCTAGATCCAAGCATTCAGTTACACAGATATTCATAGCTAAGAGACAGAAAATACAAAACACAGCAATTATTAGCAATTCACACAAAAGTACTCACAGATTCAGATCTCTAATAATCCTTCGAATTCATTCATTCATCAATCTTGCTTATAATTCCCTTCCCAACCTGTACACACAGCAGCAGGGTCCACACAGAGCTGGACTAGGATCTCTACACACATAGCTAGCAAGAGTCCGTTCCCCAAAACCCAAACAGATAGCTTAAACAAAGGATCACATCAGTAGCTCATCATTTCTTATCCTTTACAATACAAAATGCTTCTCTATTTATAACAATTTATCCTAGACTTTCCTATGATTTGCAACCCATGGCTTTCGGACCCCTAGTTTTCCCTTTCACCCATTACAATGCTTTCAGGGCTTTGAACCACCCCAAAACCCCTGTGCTAGACTAAATATAATAAAAAATATTCAAAATGGACCAGTTTCGCAGCTTGTTAGGAGACCCTATTCCAATAGTCCCCCAACACAATCTTGTGAGTCATCCTGAGTCACTGCGGTGGTGCATCTTAGATTTGTGCACACAAGGTATCAAGAGAACTATTTAGCCGAGGGAGTACATCCTGACTCTGGAAAAAAACATTCTTCACAAGATAGGCCAGTGTAATGTTCCAAATTTTTAGCTTCAAGCTAAAAGGAACATTATAGTTAGCAGTGCTTTATTTAGTTAAATAAATTGGGTAAGGAGGCCCCATAATCTTTGATAAGGATGAATAAACACTCCTCATGTGAAATGAGGAAGAATAAAGCAGTTTATTTGAGCACCACATGGTGTGAACAGGATTGGATCATGCTTGATCTAGTCATTTTGACCAAATTCAACAACGTTGTCCAAGAGAGGGAATCTCCATGACAAGGCAGTGCAATTTTAGAAGAGGCTTCACTTGCATGAGATAGGTGGCAAGTGTGAATGGGACCGATGGTGAGAGGAGTTCATTTTCAATATAAGGAGGATATGGTAGCCCATTTTCATTATGCACTAGTTTATCATTTTCGTATGGTATGCCTAGACTTGCATACCTGGGCTGTTTAGCAGGGTTGTATAGTTCTTGAGCACAAGGGTGTTTCGGGTTGGGAATCCCTACCTCATCCTCAAGGAAGGAGAGGAATTTGAGCTCCATTTCCTCATTCTAGAAATTGGCCAAGCTTCCTCCTACAACTGCAACGTTTTCCTGTTAGGCAGAAAACATTGTGTTGCTAGGTGTAGCAACAGGGGAATTCATAGAGTCATCCTTTGGCTTGTTTTTCAGTGGAGAGTTTGTCTATTCATTGGAGGAGCAGTAGAGGAGAATCCTAGGCTTATTTTTATATCTTTGGTACCTAGCAAACCACTCACCATCTCTCTCAGTGCATTCTAGGGCTGGAATTGCATTATTTTACGCAGGCAGTGTTGGAGAGTTCATTTGAGCTCGTCAGGAGGAGTGTTTCTGAGTCAAGGGATTAGCCTTTTGCTTATATATACTATCAAATGAGGGCATTATCATTTAAAATTTTCTACGGCCTCATTTTTTTTTTGATTCAGTTGCAGTGAGAAGATAATTGTCACATTTGTGCATTTTTCGGCATTTCTAGCAATCTCACCTACATTGGCTAGAAATCTTGTATTAGAGCCCCTTATTCTATTATTTGGAATTTTTTTTTATATTTAATCCATATTTCATGTATATGAATCTATAGCAGCAGCTACTCTAATATAGGCAGCGCTGACACTGCTCTCTGGCGTTTTTTGTAGTAGTTGTATTTCATAGTTTGATCATTGGAGATTGATTCTGGTAGCTTGAGTGGCTTGTCCCTCAAGATATTTCTATATATTGTATCTCATACATTAATAAACATGATGGCTATGTTATATTCCATTTATTTTTATGTCTAGATTTCCATAGTTTCATGATTATGCTCATACGTTGTTGTTTCTCACTCTTTGAGCACTTTTTTAAGATACCGAAGGGAAGGAGATCTGAATAACCCTCCTAGGGTTATTTCTTTGAGCTCTACTTCTACAAGTGTAATTTATGGTGTGTTAAATAAGGGATATAAGTCCCCTTCCATCTTATTTTTACATTATATTCCTTATAATTCATCCTTGAGGACCATATTGCAAAGAATCTTGAAAAAGGAACATTACAGTGGTATCAGAGCATGATCTCTGGCCCAGCCAGTGGATCTCAACCATCATGCTATCAAGAAGAAAAAAGATGAAGACTCCATTATATGGAGAAAATAGGAAAGAAGAGCTTACCAAGCTTCTTCCAAAATATGTATAGAGCATTCATGAAGAATTTGAACAACTAATGAGGGAGATTGGTATAGGATCTCCAAGAGGGTTTGAAACTAAGTCAGAATCTAGATTTTCTTGTAGGGGTTGTGAGCATGCAACTACACCCTATGATATACAGTGTAGTCACATGGCCAATTTTTCCATGAGAAGAGAAGAAGAAGGAGGAATGCCAAAGAGAGGAACTCTTAGAGGTTTTTTGCATGAGGATGAATCTCAAACCCAGAGGTTTGGAGATCATATCACTTTTCCATAGTTTTGCAAGATCATGGTGAGGAGGAGAAAGTAGCATGATGAGGATATATTTCTTCTATATATCATTGATGGTTCCCCTACTTGTTCAGCAAGGGCTTGGATAGAATATCTAGACACCTTTTTGCAGCAGCATCAGATTACCGAAGATGAAGCCATCAGAGTAGCAGCACTGCACTTTGGAGGTAATGTCTATGCATGGTTGTTATTTGAGTCATTTACTTTGAAGAATGAAAATACCTCTTCCTATGAAATTTTCATTAGAACCTTTATGAAGATATTTGGTAGGAGGAATTATGAAATGCATGTAGAGGAAACAAACACATTCAAACAAACAAAACCCTTTCATGTAATGGAGAAAACCATAGACTCAGAATCACTGCAAAAAACTATGAAGGAGGTTGATATCTTGCATGATGCTTATTTGGAGGCAAGATATTCATTTTTGGCACAAGGAGGAAATGAGATATATTTTTCATAAGAGGATATAATCATTGGAGGGTTGCGCATTCATATTGAGGAGGCTGAGGGCAACAATGTTGTCACTTCTAGAGTTCATCTACTACCTCATGCAAAGGAAGGAGGAGCTCTTGCTCCAACTAGAGGGATTCTTGCAACTTTGCAAGGGAGTCCCCAGGATCTCATTCATGGAGATCCAAGCACAATCAGTGACCAGCATGATTGTACAACATTGCAACTAGAAGGAGGAAGAAGGGAGGAAGAACAACATCATGTGATGAGAGGCATACCCCCTTATCTATTCCAGAGAGTTTTTTCACAAGAGGAGGCTATACAGCGTAGTGAAGAGAGGAAAAACTCAGTCCACTCATACATATAGTCCACTTATGAGCTTGATGTCTCACTATATGGAGGCATTCCACCTGGGAGGCCACCTGATCTAGAAGTGATAAGGGACATCTTATCATATAGTTCAGCACTCTTGGATTCCAAAGAGGTGAATACTTTGGAGGAGTCTAGCACCACACAGAGGGTTTGGGATAGACTCAAGGAGGAGGGAGGCACTCTCTCATTTTTAGCATTACCCACTCTCATTACCCATACTGCACTAACAAAGATTTCTGCAGGGATGAAGGAGAGCATCTTCATGATGTAGAATGACTACTCCACAGATTTAGAGAGTCAAAGGATACTTACTTTGAGGAAGGAGTCTCTCACACATGGGAGTAGATGGAGGTTAATCATGCTTACACTAACCAGGATTGGGAGATTCCTTTTGGATGACAGCTTCTCATGGGAGGCCAACTTCCAAGGGTCACCATTACTATTTGAGCATGAGCAGCTACATGATAGGCATGGCAACATTTTTGAGGATGATTTTCGCATGGGGGATGTCAAAGTAGCAAGCAACAGCATGAGGGGAGATTCACATGCTAGATCACTAGTGTTTTCTATGAGGAGGATTGATCCATATTGGAGGTTTCAAATTTTGGTCGAGTACTCCAAGGATATTGATGCATGTATGGTTCTTGATGACACAAAGGGAGATGACAGATACATGATGGATGATATGGTCATCTATTGTTATGCCAAAATATTCTTGACTAGAGCATCTCGTCTCAAGGAGAATCTATTACATGCAGCACATGAGGACTTCCTAGCTATTCACCTTGATGCATATCTTGTTTTGTTAGAGGAGTTCACTTGGGAGCGCATAAAATAGGAAATATATTAGCATATGGAGAGATGCATAGCTTGGATTGTGATGGAGAGGATGTCACAGCCACCTACCTACTCGTTGAGAGTGGGGGAGCTTTTTCGGTTGAGCCATTTCAGCTCAAGGTCTCAAGTACATGGTAGAGAAGGTAAAATTTCACATTATGTATTGTACTTCTTTACTTTACATGAGCAGAATATTATATCAAGAAGGCTCATCCCTTATTGAATTTTGTATAATGTACTTGCAGCTACCTGTAGCATTTATTTTGGCTACCTTAATGGTGGTTTTTGGGGGAAGCCACATACTTCTTGGTGTGCACCATTGGCACCAATTTGTACTTTCATGTTTTCACCTTGTGCGATGTTTGTGGTAGCAAACAAGTGGCTATTAAAGAAATTTTTATCTTTTATTTTGAGGTAGGCATTAAATGCACTGCACTGGTTCCTCATGTGGAACTATTATTCACTCTCCGATTGCCATGTGGCAACTTGTTTTCATTGTATTTTCCTTCCATATGTTACCTATGTTTGTATACTCATGGGAGGCTTTGTTTGGAGAGTGGGATTGGAGTTGAAGATGCCCATTAGGGTGATGATTCTACCCTATTCACATGTTGTATTTTTTAGGAGAAACCATGGACACAACATGATTTCCATGTCACTACTTTTCTCTCCATGTAGGAAGAGCTATTGGGAGAAAATGTGTTATTGGAGGAGGCACTTCATGGTTGATTCATTTTGTGGGGAGGCTTGGGCCAATTGTAGAGGCCATGAAATTTCAGCCCAATATCAGCAACTCCCTCACACTTATCATAAATGGAGCGAGAAACTACTTGGATGGTAAAATCTAAACTCTCCACTCAGCCCCAACATGTTGCATAGATCCGGGGTTGAGGACTGCTTTATTGAGCTACCTAGGATGGCTCATTTCATTTGGATGATTACATGGGTGAAGGAGTCACTAATTGGGAATAATACTTCCCATTTTTTTCATCACTCCTACGTTGAGGAGGCCATTGAACAACAAGGATATTTCCACTTGCATCTTCCATTGCCTCATGATGTATAGTTTGGTTTTACACACTTGGAGGGATACATGGGGGACATATTTATTGTATACCTTGATGAAATATGGTGGGGTATATCAATGACAAGGCCACATGATGAGGAGGAGGAATTTTTCCCTACCTTGCAGTTTCTTGAGGACAAGAAACATTTTGAAGGGGGAGGACTATAATGTTCCCAATTTTTAGCCTCAAAATAAGCTAAAAGGAACATTATAGTTAGCAGTATTTTATTTAGTTAAATAAATTGGGTAAGAAGGCCCCATAATATTTGAGAATGAAGAATAAAAAATCCTCATGTGAAAGGAGGAAGAATAAGCAGCTGATTTCAGCACCACATGGTGTGAATAGGATTGGATCATGCTTGATGTAGTCATTTTGAACAAAGTGAACAGCACTGTCCAAGAGAGGGAATCTCCATGACAAGGCAGTATAGTTTTAGAGGAGGCTCGACTTGCATGAGCTAGCTGGAAAGTTTGAATGGGACCCATGGTGAGAGGAGTTCATTTTCTTTATAATGAGGAGATGGAAGCCCATTTTCATTATGCATTAGTTTATCATTTTCGTATGGTATGCCTAGACTTGCATACCCGGGCTGTTTAGCAGGGTTGTATAGTTCTTGAGCACAAAGGTTTTCTTGGTTGAGAATCCCTACCTCATTCTCAAGGAAGGATATTATTTTGAGCTCCATTTCCTCATTCCAGAATTTGGCCAAGTTTCCTCCTGTATCTGCAACATTTTCCTGTTGTGCAGAAAACATTGTGTTGCTGGGTGGAACAACGGGGGAATTCATAGAGTCATCCTTTGGCTTGATTTTCAGTGGAGAGTTTTTTTATTTATTGGAGGAGGAGTAGAGGAGACTCATAGGCTTATTTTCAGATATTTGGTACCTAGCCAACCATTCACCATCTCTCTCACCGCAGTCTAAGGCTGGAACTACATTATTTTATGCAGGCAGTGTTGAGAGTTCATTTGAGCTCATCAGGAGGAGTGTTTCTGACTCAATGGATCAAAATTTTGCTTAGAAATACTATAAAAGGAGGGAATTATAATTTTAGATTTACTACAGCCTCATTTTGTGTTTGATTCAGTTGCAGTGACAAGATAATTGTCACATTTGTACATTTTTCGACATTTCTAGCAATCTCACCTAGATTGGCTAGAAATATTTTATTAGAGACCCTTCTTATATTCTTGGGAATTTATTTGTATATTTCAGCCATATTTCATGTATATGCATCTATAGCAGTATCTACTCTAATATAGGCAGCGCTGTCACTGCTATCCGACATTTTTTGCAGTTGCAAAAATTCATGTATTTCATAGTTTGATCATTGGAGATTGATTATGGTAGCTTGAGTGGCTTGTCCCTCAATATATTTCTATATATTATATCTGATACATTAATAAACATGATGGCTGTATTATATTCAATTTATTTTTATGTACAAACTTGCAGATTTTCATGATTATGCTCATATGTTGTTGTTGCTCACTCTTTTTGCACTTTTTCAAGATACTGAAGGGAAGGAGATCTAAATAACCCTCCTAGGGTTATTTCTTTGAGCTCTACCTCTGGAAGTGTAATTTATGGTGTGTTAACTAAGGGATTTAAGTCACATTTCATCTTATTTTTACATTATCTTCCTTATACAACGTCCTTGAGGACCATATTGCAGAGAATCCTGAAAAAGGAACATTACAACCAGCTTCTGGGAGGGCGGATCTTCAACAGCCGTGGTAATGTTGTCAAGAAGATGATCAAGTCCCTTGTTTGTGCCATCAATGTATTGTGAAAATTGGAGGGCTGAGGCAGTCCAGGGCTTTGGAATTTCATCCACGACATGTTGTTTAGGCAGGAGTTTCTCAATCTCGTCCTAGAGGTCATTGTTGGTTTTTAATCAAGGCAACCATTGGGCACGCACCAAGGTAGGCAGCGTAGCATTGATTTGTTCGATACCTGCTTCTTTCCATCGTATGTCCTGATTGATCTGTTGGAGGATTGGATCACGCTGGACCCGAGTCTAGAGTTGTATGGCTGATTCCAGCAACTTGGCACCTTAAGCAATTTTCCTTGAAATTGCAGTTTTTGCATCTATGATTAGTGCGATATGCTAGGCACCAACTTCTACGGGTGTGATTGGCTGTAGGTGGGCCTATAAGTCCGAAATATGTTGTCCCGACTGTGTCTCGATGGTGTGGATTTCCAGCCAAGAATATTTGAGAGCAGTAACCAATTTTTCCACGTTATCTCGAGATGTATCTGCGGCCGGGATTTACTCTGTAACTTCTGTGCAGAGCTGGTGGATCACAGTCTCAAGCTCTGCCTGTTGTGACATGACCTAGATCAATTCAGTAGCCTACTATGCAATGGTGTGTTCGACATTATTAAGCTTTTTGGTTTCGTCCTGAGTGTGGTGACTAATCTCCCGAGAGACAGCGTGATTAAGGCTGTCTAAGGATGCGTGGGGTAGCTTAGCCAAGTCCAACTGAATTTCTATGGCTATCGGGGGCTGCATTCTGACCATGGCATTGTTGGGGATACCCCAGAGATGACTGGCCTCTCTGAATAGTGTTGGACTCCTGTCAACCGACAGGGGTTGTGCCTGGCCTCCGCAAGTTAGGGGGTGATCCATTTTGATCTGGAGAGTGCGGGGGTTGGCCTAAAGAGAATCGACCCCTACCTTCCATTGGGCCACGATAAGTGACCACTTATCCTCTGTAGCCATGGTGACCACGTCTGTGATCTTCTCTAAGTCACCATCGGTTACTGTCACTGTCACATCGTAGTGCGTGCGACGAGTGTGCTATTTCTTTCTTGGTCCTAATTTCTATTCCCCCGTCCTCTTAGTGCTGGGAGGAGGGGTGGTGGCAGTATCTACCTAAGTCAAAGTTGTATCAGTCTATTGCATTAGGTTACCTCTAGGTTTAGCTGTAACTGATGCTGGAGTTTCAGGGAGACCTTTTTTACAGGAGGGGGGCCATAGTGAGATTAGTAGATCAATTCCTTCATCAGGTACCATATAAGGAAAGTCCATCCATGCTTGACTGGAAAGGATACAAATCTGGACCTGGTGCATGGTGACTTTAAATGCAGTAATATGCTTATATTTGTCATATATGGTGGGGGATAATTGGGGTCGGGAGTTGATGGCAGTGGTGACACTGCTCTGGAAGAGGACCCAAAAGACCTTTTAATCCTCGAAACGGTGATTATCCTTAGAGTCCCACAAGTGAGCATACCGAGCACCTTCGCACATCCCAGCAGGGAGCTTTGGAACGAACGACTCCTCCAGTTTTTCCCAGGCGACTAGTGCTATGAGAAATAATAGCCACGAATAGAAGAAAGAGGTCCCATGCTCGTGAGACTTGCGGACATTAGCAAGAAATTCATCGCGCAATTATTGAGCCCAACTAAAAAACACACCCTTCACGCACTATCCGGCGAGATGGATGACATAGGTGGATACAATCGCAACGTGGCACCTCCACATTAGTTTGCAAGCTAATAGTCGAGTGCTCATCTGCGTAGCAGGGTCGTTGATGGTTTGGATCACAAACCATTGCTGATTGCGCTGTACTGCATAGGTCTCCCAGACAAACAGAGCAGTAGCGGCTTCGTACTTCTTTCTGACTTTTGAGAGTGGGTGTAGCCCTTACATCGAGAGGCCTGCAATATTGTGCATCAACTTAGCATCGATAGGGACCCTGTCACGAATCCATAAGTAGCCATTGTGAATGAGGGTGAGTAACTGGCGTGCCAACTGATATGTGATGTTGTAGCGGCCAAAGTGGGGCATATGAAGCAAATTCAAAAGTTTTAATCCCGCCAAGCCGCATACCCAGCGTTGAGGCACCACCATGATTCCATCATCCTCATGGATTATCTCAAAATATAATGTAGATTCCAATTCCAAGAAAGCATCATGGTCTACGAGATCATGATCATCGAACTTGACCTCGTGGAGGCATCCGTTGGGATCACCGAGGATGCGGACCTCTCCGGGCGTCAGTGGAGTCTGCAGGTAGGTGATCAAGCCATCCAAGTCTTTCGGTATTGGCATAGACGATATTCATGGTCGGACGAGGGGGGGTAACTAGTTGATCGAGTTAGCCAGCAGAGCCCCCTCCTAATCATCTTGTTCAAAGGGCAGGGTCTTGGCATGTCTTGGGGAACAGCAAGGCCTTTTTGCTACCGATGGGGCAATCCCCGAACTTTGAGATTTTTCCTTGCTTTTCCTTGTGGTCCATTGATGGGGGAATTCTTGTAATTCAGGCTCATCCTCAAAAAATTATTCAACCTTAGGTTGAGTTGGGGTAGAGGTTTTGTTAGGGGCAGTAGTCGGCATCCTTGCGCGAAAAATAAATCCTGGCTCTCGGTGACTGCTATTTGACGGGGGGTGGGGTGTTTACCAGTCATGGGAGAGATGCTTCAACTATAACAAATTTCATTTCCCAATTGCTTCTGTGAGATACTTAAAGTAGGCCGCTTGTTTACATGAGGCAATACTGCTAACCTGACTAGCCTAGCACCCTTTAAGCACTTTCCATCGGATGATAGAGAGAGATATTTTACGTGGGGTGGGTTTCCAAAGGAAAGGTAAAAATCCCCCATAAATTGACCTTCCAATGGATCAGGGGCTGCTCCTCTCAGTGGTAACTTTTGATTTTTACCAGAGGTTACAGTTCCAACGGCTAGGTGTCGCGTCCCTAGTGATTTAGGCATATTTGTCATGCTAAGGTTACCGATTTGTGAAAGATTCTTATCTTCCCCCAACATAGGATTGCTTCCCAAGTATCTCTTGGCCCAAGACCAAGATATTTTTATCATTTTTCCTACGAGGGGTTTGGGGGGGCTGACGTCGGAACCAACTGCCTGACCCCTAGCTGCGTCACCATTGTAAAGGTGGCATGAGGCATGGGGCTACTACCTATGTAACCTACAAGCGTCATAAGGAACCTGTTGCTCACTTGGGGGTCAACCTCTCCTTCTCTCGGTGTGGGTTTGCTGCTAGCTCCACTCCCATTCTTTCCTCTGGGGCCATAAGGAGGGATTCCTTAGTGATACAAGGACAACGCAACATAGAGGGTTCTCCTACCTAGGTCTGTCAAGCTTCTAAATCCTTACTGGGATCCTCAATATCATCCTCATATCATGGTGCATTGTCCTGGGTGAGGTTTTCCCTATACTGCACTGTTAATTTATAGATATAATCCCCATCCCCTGCCTCGTGTATAGGTTCTACATAGCATTTTCCTTCTAATGAGTCTAGTGGTACAACGACCCGTTTTCCCTTGTTTTCAGATATCACGCTGCGATTTTTGAGGTTGATGATGCCCCCCATGTATATAGCCTAGTCCAGCCCAAGGAGCACAGGGTAGGGATCCGCATCTTCCACAATTTCTTTCACCTGAAAGTGAGCTACGATCCTTACCTCTATTATATCAACCACGATACTGGGGAGTCTACCTAGAGGAATGATTTTTTAATGATTTTCCATTCGAATCTAGATGGTGGATAGCTCTAGCTTGGGTTCCCCAATGCATTGCCAAGTGTGCTTAGGTAGTATATTTGCGTTCTATATGAGGTCTAAGATAACCCGATCCATCTCGTAGCTATTGATCTAGATTTTCAACCACATTTCCCTGCTAGTGCATCTTTGATATTGGTGTAATGTATGCACATCCTTGATGTTAGTTGACCTGGTATCACGTGTGGTGCAGCTTTCCAGTAAAGCCTGCAAATTTCGTACTGCCCAGGGGTTGCGTAGCAGCCTTGTGCATGCTTGTAAGAAAGGTTTAACCTCCTTAGTTACTTCCACATCTCTCAGGTATGTAGATGGCAAAAATTTAGTCTCAAGGAAGTCCTTTCGAGCATCCATAAATGTTTCCCTTGCTTTGCTCAAGTCTAGTCCTTCTTGGTTGCTAACTTCCTTGTGGATCAGTGTGTCAGATTCGTTTTTCTCCTTAGGCCCCCCCGTCACCAATCCACTATGCATTACAACATTTACTTGACCCCTCATATCCATCTAGACCCTTCGTACCTTCTACGTAGATGGAAGCTTCTTTCCCTCTATCTTTGCTTTTGAGGCCGTGCAATCTTCCAGTGTATGGCTCGACTATCTACAATATCAGCAGGATTGTCATAAGGGGTGCAGGAAATTCCTTGCAAAATCCCCTGTACCCCCACAGTTATAGCAGATTGAATGGCCTTGACCCCGACCTGTGCTTTTGCTTTGGCTTCCGTCCCTTTTCCTAGGAGGAGGAGTTACTCGAGGGGTTTTTTGGTGAGGTAGGGTTTTCCCCCCTACTCCTCATGGCTAACCGACCGGAAACATCGATACCAGCATTTCTTTGATGTGGAAACAGGGGTGTCCGGAAGGACCATTGGTTGACTTCACACAACCCAACTGCGTAGCTCTCTCTGTGCCAGAGCGTAGGTCTGCTTGAGCCCTGTTGTTCCGGGCTACGTGCTCCTATTCTTTCCATGTGGACTCATTTCATGCCAGCCCCTCTTCCTTTCTCTCACTATAGTTTTTGATTTTTCTGGTGCATAGCCTCAAGCTGCCCCTCCATTTGTTGTACTTCTAATGCAGCATCTTTTAGATGCGTAGCTTCTAACTTCATAGCAGCTTCCAAGGCCTTGTCCCATGAGTCAAAATTCTGGCGACCCATAGGTACTCATAGGTGAGGGAGTAGCATGGAGATAAACCATTTCGTAAGCTGTCTGTCATCATGCCAAAATACTCCCTCCCTGATAGCTTTTTTTATGCATTGATTTGCTTCCCATACAGAATCAGTTACCCCTTGCATGAAATCTTTCAGTTCTGCAACGACTTGAGAGTAGGACTTCGGTTTCTGAAATTGTTGTTTTAGAGTGTCCTTAACATCTTGAAGTGATGCACTCTCGTTTTGAGATATATACCGCATATACCAATCTAGTGCCCTTTCTTCGAAAGCCAGGGATAGCTTTGCCCTTTTTAGAGTATCGCTTACCACCCCTTGTGCATTCCATACCGAGTCACCTACAAACCAAAACCATTCCATGTCCTCATCGGCTATGCCCTTGAAGGTAGGTAACTTCAAGTGCATCATCATGGTTCCCTAGGTGCCCCTCTTTAGTATGCACTTGTCAGTACCCGATCCCTTCCTCAAGCTCCTTAAGTCCCGGAAATGGGACCATTTGTTGGCTTGAGGGGTCCTGACCCAGGTTTGGTGTGCAAGGTTTGCCAACAAATCCCTATACTACTGGTCCTTTCGGTAATGAAGTGCTTGCACAAGTAAAATTCTCACCCGAAGTAGTATGTGTGGGTGTTGGAACTAGGTTTCTGCACCCTGAGAAAGGATGGGTAAGGCAAGAAGAGCTGCGTCCTGTTTATGTAATTCCCATATTACGTTGTTCTTCACAGATTTAATTATGTTTCTATTTGCATCCACGTGCACTAGATCTATATTTATATACTTTTCATAACATCAACACAGTATTACATAAGCATAGCGAAATAGGTCTAGATCTAAGCATTCAGTTACACAGATCTTCGCAGCTAAGAGATAGAAAATACACAACACAGCACTTATCAACAATTCACACAAAAGTACTCATAGATTCAGATCTTTAATAATCCTTCGCATTCATTCATTTATCAATCTTCCTTATAATTCCCTTCCCAACCTATGCACACAATACCAGGGTTCGCACACAGCTGGACTAGGATCTCCGCACACACATCCAGCATGAGTCCATTCCACGAAACCCAAATAGATATCTTAAACAATAGATCGCATCAATAGCTCATCATTTCTTATCCTTTACAATACAAAATTCTTCTATATTTATAACAATTTAGCCTAGACTTTCCTATCATCCGCAACCCATGGCTTTTAGACCCCTAGTTTTCCCGTTCACCCATTACAATGCTTTGTGAGCTTTGACCCACACCCAAAACCCTGCAATAGACTAAATGTAATAAAAAATATTCAAAATGGACCAGTTTCGCAACATTTTAGGAGACCCTGTTCCAACAAAATATCTACCAGGATAAGTAGACCCCTTGAATGATACTGTCCTTCATTATAGTATTTATTGTTAACTAATCCTGGTGAACCCAAATGTTATGAAGAAGCAATGCATGTTGAAACCGAGAACAAGTGGGAGCTAGCCATGAAAGGAGAGATGGAATCCTTAATAAATAACAAGACTTGGGACTTATTCATGTTGCCCGCAGGTAAAACAAAATTTCACAATAAATGGGTTTATAGGCTGAAGGAAGAAGATGGAGGAAAACAAAGGTACAAAGCTAGACTTGCGGTGAAGGGGTTTGCACAAAAGAAAGGTATTGATTTAGATAAAATATTTTTCTCTTTTTGTTAAGACGACTTCAATCAGAACTATTTTAAGTCTTGTAGCAGCAGAATATTTTCATCTTGAAGATTTATATGTAAATACAACATTTCTCCATGGATATTTGGAGGAAGAGGTGTAATGTTCCAAAGTTTTCATTAAGTTAATTAAAACATTAATATTGCTTTCCTTTTAATAAAAAGAATAAAATGGGTATGGGGACCCATGAATAAGCATAATAAACACTCCAAATGTGCAAAGGGGTCACTTAAGTGGCTTATTGTTCATCTCCTAGTGTGAAAAGGGGAAAATATAAGAAGACTAGGTCTAGTTTGACCAAGTCAAACAATGATACATGGAGGGAGTGAGTCACCTAGTGGGACAACGTAGTTTTCATAGCAGAGATATTGTTGGATGAAAGAAACCCTAATGGGTGGGGTCCATGGAAAGGAAGCCTCCTCTTGGCATAAAAGGGGGAAGGAGATCCATTGCTCATTATGTTGAAGATTTCGAATTTTCTCTGCTCTCTCCAGTTGTGCAACTGGGATAGCTTATGCTGCTTAGCACAAGGGAGATTTCTATTTAGAATTTTCCTCTCCTTCATTGGGAAGCTTTGGAGGACATGTTCTTCATTCTCCTCACATCCAGACTTGACGCCAAGGTGACCATATTTAGCAACATCATTTTCAATATTGGCAGAAACGTTGAGTTGCTGGAGGTTGCAGTGAGGATTCATTATCACCCACTTTTAGAGCTATTTTTGCAGAGGAGGAGCTCATTCTTTCTCTAGGAGATCAGTGACGAAGATCCTAGAGCTTTGTTTCAGATTTTTTCATTGGACCATACATTTCATCTCATTCCTAGCGTTGTCTCTTCCTCATACTGTGTTATTTACAAAGGGCACCTGAAGGAGGGATTCACACTGTGGATTGGAGGGTGTAATCTTCAGTGAAGGGAGCAGCCTTTCACTTAGAATATTAGTGGAGTAGGTTCCTACATTTTTTACAACATTTCCATCCTTCTCTCTTCTTGTATTGTATTTGAGTTGCTTCTTCTAGCCATCAACTCCGACATTTTCCCATTTAGTGTATTTTGGTCAATATCTTGGAGGATTGTGGTAGTATTGTTTTTTGGGGTTGATATATTTCTCCCCCACTTAATTTTATCCTATAATTTCTATATCCTTGTATTTATATCAGTTTTTAGTCATTCTTCACCATTGACTATGCAGTCATAACTTGCTAGTGGGTTGTGTAGCTGTGTACTTTCATTTTGTATGTACATTTGTCTTGAGGCTGATTTTGCCTAACTTGAGAGGTCTTTCCTCAAGTTCTTGTATATATATTGCTTCTGCACAAAATATAATATCTATGCACTCTTCTTGCACCATATTTATTTATATTTCACTGCTGCTGCTTGTAGAAGTTTATATATTGCTGTAGCTCTCCCTTTTGAGCATTGTTTGGGACATACAGGTTAGGAGAATCTGAATAACCTTCCTAAGGTTATTTCTTTGAGCTCATATTCTGAGAGAGAAATGTATAAAGGGTAGACCGAGGGATCCAAGTCCTGGTTGAGCTTATTCTTGCACTGCCTTCCTTATACGACGTTCTAAAGGACCATTTTGCAGACATTCCTGGAAAGGGACATTACAGTGGAATCAGAGCTTTGAACTTGGCCCAGCCTGTGGAAGTTTGAATTTCAGAGACAAAAGAGATGAATATGATGCAGAGGATGAGATTACTCTCATCATTTTTTAGATTCAGCAAAGGCCTCTCCAAGGAGGCTGAGGAAACTGAAGAAAGAGGAGAGGAATGACCGTTCACTTCCTACTCTCACCATGGAGGAGAAATAGAGCATGAGAAAAACTTGGAATTTGAAATTATAAGTGAGTATATTGATGAGTACCAAGAAAACCCTAGAGCCTTCCCAGAGACTCTATCTTTTCCACAATGTATTCAGCAAAAAGAAGAGAGAATACCCCACAACTATGGGATAATGAGAGGAAATATATTCCTATTGTACACTTTCGATTGATCAATCACATGTGCATCATAGGTCTGGGTAAAGAAGCTAGAGGATTTCTTCCTAATACATACTGTAGTAGGCAGAGAGGTTGTAGAAGTTTTAGCGCTGGATGTTGAGGGTGAAGCAAAGACTTTGTGGTTCAACCATTGGGACCATGCAAGGGTTTCTACTCTTTCTGATTTTTGTCAAAGATTGATCAGGATATTTGCTCAAAGGAGGGAGGATCCCTCACCACCAGCTAAAGAAGCACATACCAGTGTTATGATAGTGATGGAGAAGCAACCTTCATCTCTAGCAATTGAGGCATCCAGCATTATTGAGGAAGAGACTCTTGCAACAACACAAGGTTCTTCCGAAACTCTCCAAGGTATGCTTAAGTTTTTATTTCTTATGGAGGATTGTATATATATGCATGCTGATTTTATTAAGAAGGAAACATTCACTACACTGCGCCATAACTTTCATACACCATTGATGTGTTGTGCACCACCATTGGGGTTTAGTAACTTTATCATGGAAGAGAGTTCATTTCAATGTCCCATGAAATGTAAAGACCAAAATCTATTTTGAGAAGATGGTAGTCCTTGTTGGGAGGATGCCAAGATGCAGGATGAAGAGGGACATCCACAAGGAGCTGAGTGGATGTGGATGGGAGGCAAGATGATCATGAGCCTTTTTTAGGTTTATGATACAGGGCAACAAGAGGCAATGCTGCATTGGCTACTATTGAGAGAGTTTGGTCGGCATAAGACCTATCCTTTTTCATGGGGTTTGGAGAAGGAGGAGGACTGGCAGGATAATTACACCATGGGTTAGAGAGGAGCATGGGTGAATTATGATGAGATGGTATTCCTCTTACCACTCATTTTCTAGCTTCAGATATTCATTATGGTGGGAGTATGGAGAAACATCAAATGTTCTTGTTGCTCATATTATATTCAGATGTTGCAGGAGAAGAAGGTGGCACTACCATAGTGCAAAGGGATTGCTCCTTTGCCTTAGATTCCAAATTAGTACCTTCTTCATGGGAGGGACTCTATATATGCAGAAACATGATGAGGATATCCTTTGACAAGATCCATGTCAAAGAGTTGAACTTTGAGATGACAGTGGCCCTACTTCACAGGTGAGCAATGCTGTCACTTCAGAGTTGGGTTTACTTGTTGAAGTGTTTCCAAAACCACTTCACAAGTGATGTACATTGGAGGCATTTAGGATATGAGGATGAGAGAGTAATGGATGGTAGCATTCCTTGCTATATCTTGATCTTCTTGGCTTCGGTTCACAAGCACAAGGGGAGACACCAACATCTAGCATTTATGGATTCTCCTCTCATGCATTCTTATGCATACTATTTGTTGATGGAGGAGTCCACTTGGGAGGGCATACTAATGGATTTATATTAGCATATGGATAGATTCACATCTTGAGAGATGATGATATGGTTGGCACAACCACTTCCCTACTATGTTGCAGTAAGGGAGACTTTTCATTTAAGCCATTTCAGCTCAAAGACCAGTGTACATGATGAGGGAGGTAACTATTTGCTTTATGTTTTTCACTCTCTTATCCTTATAAAGTAGCATATCATATCAAGGAGGATATTTCATTATTGCACATTATGTTTTGTTGTACTTATGGTCCATTGCAGCAAGTATGATGGCTATCTTATTGGTGGATTGTGGGGGAAAGCCACAGGATTTCCAGTGTGCACCATTGGCACCAAATTATGTTTTCATGATCTCATCTTGCAACATGAATGTGGCAGAAAACAACTAGCTGAAAGGACACTCATTACACTATATATTGTGGCAGGCCAATGATGCCCTACATTGGTTCCAAGTATGGAGCTATGTTTTACCTCCTTGCTCTCACACGTTTATGATTCCATATTTTTCTAGTAGAATGTTGGACATGGGAAGCATCATTGGAGGAGTGGCACAAGAGTTGAGGATGCACATAGGGAATGTGGTTTTCCATACTTCTCACATTGCATGTTTCAGAAAAACAAATGGGCCATCCTTGATTGCCATGTTACACCATTTTCTTTCAAATGGGAGGAACCATTTGGAAAGCTTGAGCTTTTTGGGGAGGCACTCCATGGGTGTTGGATTTGATGGGATGGCTAGGGTCTCACTTGAAGATCCTTATGTTTCAGCCATATATCAGCAGCAACCCCATATGTATCATGAGGAGGGAGAGACACATTGGGAGGTTGTGTCATTTGGGGAGGAAGACCTCCACACTTTTTGCAGCACATACTCTAAGGGGAGTAAGGGAGATGATATAGTCACCATGAAAAAATATTTGTTTCTCCATCAGGTAAACCATATAATTGGTTGGATACCATATGATGATGACTTCCAACTCATCACATATGAGATTATTTGGGGTAGCTTGATTTACACCACTGATAGAGAGATCCTTGGGGATTCAAAATTCATCTTGCCACTTGATGGCAACACTATTTCAGCCCAAGTTCAGCTTTCACTCCACACCTACCATAAGTGGAGAAGAGGAAAATGTGGGGTAGGCTATGAAGCTTACCATGATCAGAATTTCAGCCCACCTATTTTACATGGACTCAAGGTGGAGGATGATTTCCCGGAGTTGCCTAGTTGGAGGGTGACTCATTTTGCATGGTTGATTGCATGGTGGTGGAGGATACACATGGGGAGAATGTCTCCCAAAAAATTTCATACTCCATGTCTTCGGAGGACCTCTAGACAACACTTTGCCACTCTCTTTAGCACCTCATCATTTCATGATGATGGCTTGGTAGCCAATTTACATGCTGAGGAGAAGCAATGTGGGAGATTTATTGATGACATATCATCATATTTATTAGAGGAGATATTCATACATGGGTGTTGCAGTGGAGAAGAGGAATAATTATTCTACCCTTGCACTTTCTTGAGGACAAGCAATCTTTGGGAGGGGAGGACTGTAATGTTCCAAAGTTTTCATCAAGTTAATTGGAACATTAATTTTACTTTCATTTTAATAAAAAGAATAAAATGGGTAAGGGGGCCCATGAATATGCATAATAAACACTAAAAATGTGCAAAGGGGTCACTTAAGTGGCTTAATGTTCATCTCCTACTGTGAAAAGGGGAAAATATAGGAAGACTAGGTCTAGTTTGACCAAGTCAAACAATATTGCATGGAGGGAGTGAGTCACCTAGTGGGATAGTGTAGTTTTCATAGGAGAGATATTATTGGATGAGAGGAACCCTAATGGGTGGGGTCAATGGCAAGGAAGCCTCCTATTGGCATAAAACGGGGAAGGAGAGCCATTTCTCATCATGTTGAAGATTTCGAATTTGCTCTGCTCTCTCCAGTTATGCAACTGGGATAGCTTGTGCTACTTAGCACAAATGAAATTTTAGTTTAGAAGTTTCTTCTCCTTAATTGGTAAGCTTTAAAGGACCTATTATTCATTCTCCTAAAATCTAGGTTTGAGGCCAAGGTGACCATCTTCAGCTACAATATTTACCAGATCAGAAACATTGAGTTGCTGGAGGTTGCAGTGAGGATTCATTATCACCCAACTCCGGAGCTAGTTTTGCAGAGGAGGAGCTCATTCCTTCTCTATGAGATCAATGAGGAAGATCTCGGAGCTTCATTGCAGATTTTGGAATTGGGCCATACATTTCATCTCATTCCCAGTGCTATATCTTCCTCGTACTACGTTATTTACAGAGGGCACTTGCAGGAAGGATTCACACTGTGGATTGGAGGGTGTAATCTTCAGTGCAGGGAGAAAAAATTCACTTAGAAGATCAATGGAGGAGTTTTCTACATTTTTTTGGAATTTCCATCCTTCTCCCTTTTTGTATTGCATTTCAGTTGCTGCTGTTATCCAACAACTCCGGCATTTTTCCATTTAGTGTATTTTGGTCAATCCATTGGAGGATTGTGGTAGTATTGTTTTCCAGGGTTGAGATATTTCTCCCCCACTTAATTTGAGCCTATCATTGCTATATCCTTGTATTTATATCAGTTTTTAGTCATTCCTCACCATTGACTGCGTAGTAATAGTTTGTTGCTGGGTTGTGTAGCTGTGTACTTTCATTTTGTATGTACATTTGTCCTGAGGCTGATTTAGCCTAACTTGAGAGGTCTTTCCTCAAGTTCTTGTATATATATTGCTGCTACACATAATATAATGGCTATGCACTCTTCTTTCACCATATGTATTGATATTTCACTACTATTGCTTGTAGAAGTTTATGTATTGTTGTAGCTCTCCCTTTTGAGCATTGTTTGGGACATACAGGTTTGGAGGATCTGAATAACCTTCCTAAGGTTATTTCTTTGAGCTCATCTTCTGAGAGAGAAATGTATGAAGGGTAAACCAAGGTATCCAAGTCTTGGTTCAGCTTATTCTTGGACTTCCTTCCTTATACAACGTCCTAAAGGACCATTTTGCAAGAATTCATGAAAAGGGACAGTACAAGAAATCTATATGAAGCAACCAGAAGGATATGAGATCAAAGGTAAGGAAAAATTAGTGTGCAGGTTAAAGAATATCTTGTATGGCCTAAAATAGGTTCTAATGCAGTGGTTTCTAAAATTTTACAAGTTTATGTCTGAAGAAGGTTATACTAGAAGTCACTTTGATCATTGTGTTTATTTGAAAAAGCAAAATGATAGCAACTATATTATATTGTTATTGTATGTAGATGACATGCTTGTTGCAGGGTCTAAAATGCAGGAAGTTAGTGTGCTGAAAATAAAATTGGCAAATTCATTTGCAATGAAGGGTTTTGGAGCTGCAAAACAAATCATTGTTGTGAGAATAATTAGAGATAGGATTAAAATGGTCCTTTTGAATGTGTTGAATGTAGGTATAATTAAAATTATTTTCAAATTGTTGAAATGTAGAAAAATATTATTGTGATAAGTTGATGAAATAAATTTTCTATTGGCTTAAGACAAATTAATTCTAGGAAAGCCATAATAGTCTCTTTAATGATTTTATCATTTGAATATTGGTTGAATTCTATTTAAAAAATTAATTAGAGAAATTATGAGTATTGAACTCATGTATTTCTCTAAACTATTGTTAGTTAGGGGATCGAGTAAACATTCATATTGTTTATAAATTGTTAAGAGAATAACATGCTTAAAAGGTAAACATTTTATGTGGTGAGAACTTGTTTGAACTTCAAGAAAAAGGCATGTGATTAATGAAAAACTTAATTGAGTTCTTGTTTTACAAGAATATGTGATTGTGATATTTCTTGAGGGGGAAATTGAAGGAGAGTGAGATCACATTTTGATTGATTCGAATTATTGCAGATGATTGTATTGTATGTGGAATGGGGGAGATTCTTTTAATTAGGAATTTTGTGTTGGGATGTATAGTTGTATAATTATTTATTAGTCCTACAAAATGGTGTAATAATTTGAGAGGTGGTACTTCTCCTTAAAGAAAAAGGGTTTAACTTTAGGCCAGAAATTCCCTTGTGATAGTCTAAATAATATTTAAATTTGACAAGATTCATCACATTTTGAGAAATGTATGGTTTTCATAGTTTGTTGTTGCGTACGGTAATGTTCCTACTTAGCCTTAGCTAAAAGGAGACATTCAATTTTGATTGAATTTATGTTCTATGAATAAATGAATAAAGGAGGAAATGTAAAACTCCTAATAAGTTTAAATAAATCAATTCCCATGTGAAAAAAGGCAAATCAGGGCTATGTAAATAATCACTTGCAGGTGTGAATGAGGCTTTGAGCCAAGATTGGGTCCACCTTGACCAGGTCAACTGCGCTGTCTAGGTTCATTTCCTATCCAAGAGGGACTGCGCAGTTCTAGAAGAGAGCATCTAATGTGAAAAGGATCAACTCATCCAAATGGTTTAGGGTTTGAAAGAGTTATCTCATGTTATAAAAAGGAGGATAAGGCACATGAAGATGTTTTTGTTGAATTATATTTTTGAAGTATTTGTCTACTTAGACAAATACCATTCTCTGTTGTTTAGTGGATGATTGTGATTGGAATTCCTATTTAGGTGTTTCATATTTTCCCTTGAGGTTCATTGGAGGAGTTATTTGCTAAAGTGGGCTGCTATGTGGTTTGAGACCAAGCTCTATATTTCATGAGCATCACTGGCCCATTGAGGATTTTGCAGCTGCTATCTTTTGTAGCAAGTGGCATTCTAGATCTGCTTAGATCTAGCTTGTTTTGAGAGGCTTCCTCTATTAGAGTGTGTTCTTCAGCCTCGAAGGAGCTAGCTAATCCATATTTTGTATTAGATCTGTAATGTCATTCAAGTTATTCAGTATCCTTCACCCTCTATGTAGGTTTTGCTCCATACTACATTATTTTGTGAGAGGGCTACCTTATTTCAGTTTGCTATCATTTTGGAGGAAGATCTCTTGGTGTTAGGCTTGCCTTCCCTTGGTGATCCATGGATTTTATTGTGGATCCATGTCTCTATAGATATTATCTATTTCAGCAATAAAATTTATCTTCATAAATTTCTGGGTTTTCTGCAGCACTGTAAATTGTAATTCAGATCTGCAGCTTAATATGCAATATTTTGATGAAATTCCAATTGGATCTTGTTCTTAAAGTCTTGTAGTTTCTAGATCTGTATTAGATATGATGTTTCATCCATACATATATCATAGATCTTATATTTAATGTACAACAACTGAACCATTTGAAAAACAACGTTGTCTATGTATTTCTGCAGTTTATTCCTTGTTGCAGCTCTAATTTCTAAAGGGATTTTGCCCTAATTCTCTTTGTAATTAGATGTAAGGGAAATAAGATCAATCATAAATCTGATTTACTATTATATCTCTGAAGAATCATATATTTTTCTGTCCTCCTATAAGTATTAGTCAAAACTGCACAATTCTAGTAGCTGGGGTTTTCATGTTGCAGCAGCCTCTCTCTTTGGCTGATTTCTAGCAAGTCTTGATTTGGGGAGATCTGTTTAATGTGCTTAAAATTATTTGTTTCTGATGAAATTTCATATGTAAGTCAAATACAGCATAAATTAGGGGATCCCAGCATTCATATTCATTATTATTGATCATAATTTCTTATACAACATTTTCATTGAACACCTTGTTGAGATTCCTCAAACGGATTATTCGAAGTTCTATAGGCAGAATCTATAGTTGGCCAGGTAGCCTATAGTTCTCTCCCTTATTTGGAAGGAGACATAACCAGTAAATTCCTCTGTAGTCCATCTCTGAAATAGAATCTTGAGAATCCCCAAAAAGGAATATTACAGTGGTAATGGAGCTCCACTCTTGGCACAGCCAGTGATAGCATTGAAGCCACAATCATGATGCATTCCAAAGATGAATATCCTCTTTATGATAGGGAGAGGAGATACCAAAATAGAATTCATAAAAAGTATGACTATATTACTGTTGACCTTCACAAGGGTCAAGACAAGGGAAAGCCCCTAAATTGAATGATAAAGATAAGGAGGCAGAGGAGTTTGCAAAAACTCTCTTGGAAACCATCCAAGATCTATCCAATAAGATAAAGGAGATGAGGATAGATAGAATGAGGGATTCCCTTGGAAGACTCCATCAAGGAGAAAGATCTGAAATGTTTCAGTTTGGGACTGGTCAACCTGTGAGCTTGCAACAAGTCCCACAGATCTCTCAACGCTCTACAATGCCTACCTTCTTGGCTGTAGAGAATGAATGGCTTCAATATCCAACCTCTTTGGAAGGATAATTTGCAGAATATGATTCACAAAATCAAATTTTCAAGGATAACTTGAGCTTTCAATACTTCTGCCATATGAAGGACTGGAGGAGGCCATTGGAGCAGTTTAGAGATTTCATGGGAAGCACCACACCATGGGCAGGTTTTTCTTGCCTAAGTTAGATGGATCACCCTCTTGTTCTGCTAAAGCATGGGTGGAGAAGTTTGACATCTATTTCCAGCTGAATAAAGTCCCTGAAGCAAAAGCCATTAAGATTGTTGCGCTGCATTTTGAGGGAGAAGTCCACAACTAGTGGTTCCATGGAATTTCTAAATTGGGGCACAACAATGTGTCCACTTATGCTAAGTTCACTAGGAGACTAGTGGAGGGATTTTATCGGAAGGATCCGGAGGCCCCTTTCATAAGCTTGGCAAAGCTTAAATAGACAATAGATGTTGAGGCCTATATCTCTGAATTCCTGAGGTTGTCTGTAATGGTTCCTGATATTTTAGTAGCAAGGAGAGTCTATATGTTCATTGATGGCCTGGAAGAACCCTTTCATGGGTTGGTTAAGTCTAACAATCCCATCACTCTGCATGATGCCATTGAAACAACTAGAGATCTCCAAGATGCCTTACCAAGGGCAAAGGCAACCATCCCAATCAAAGCCACTCACTCTTCCAAGGGGAAGGAGGGGAGAGCTACTCCACCTAAGGAGAGATCACTAAAGAAGCTCCTTGACAATGATCTCTGGAGGGAGTTGTGGAAAAAGAAATTATGTTTCACTTTTCAAGACCCATGGGTGCCGGAAAATAGGTGTGTTGTTGGAAGAGCAAACTATATTGAAGTCTTCTCTAATTGTGAGGAGAAATATGGAAATGATGGACCTAGGAGAGGTTGGAGCACTGGTGATGATGATGAGGAGGATCCATCATCATCCAGAGAAGAAGAAGGAGCATTTTCTCCAACCAGTGGGACTCTTGCTTCTTTGAGGGGAGTGCCCAAGTATTTGACTCCTAGAGTGCAAGGTTCAGTTATGGAACAGAGAGTATCTATTTTTATTGACATTGGGGCAACCCAAAACTTTATTGATGCTCACTTTGTGCAGAGGAGAGGTATCCCTATTGATTATTTTGATGGGTTCTCTGTTTTAGTTTCGGGAGATAGAACTATGCAGTGCATGCAGTATGTTCCATCACTTTCTGTAACTATGGGGACCTATACTTTGAAGGACCACTTCTTTGGGGTGGACATACCAGACACCAACATCATCTTGGGTGTCCATTGGTTGATTACTTTTGGAAAATTCACCACTGATTGGAAGGCCTTGCAGATGGAAGGGGTGGATTTGAAGAGTGGGAAACAACAAATCATTCAGTGCATTTCTTATATGGGTTTTCCACACAAAAAAGATGGAATTTCTTAGTGGGGGCAGGGATCTCATAGTTTCTTCTCTCATGTTTATGAGACTGTTGCAAGGAACATTACTACATCATGGAAAACCAGTTGGGGTGCCATTAGATTCTGTGGGGCAAGCTTCACCAAGTGTTGAAGCAATGGAAGAGAGAGTAATAGCGCTGTGGGAGGAAGAAAAGGGAAGGATCTGCCTTCCCAAAAACAATTTTGGCATGCAAAGTGGCAAAGAAACAAGCAGAAATAAGGCAAGCACCACCATAGATTCATCAAAATCGTTGTCTTTACTGAGAATTGTAGATCCATATTGGAGATCTCAACTCCTTGTGGAGTACTCCAAATATTTGCACACTGGGATGATCTTAGATGGCATGAGGCAAGGAGGAGGCTATTTGGTCCATGAAGGGGTCATCTATCATCTTGGTAAAGTATTCTTGTCTCAAGCCTCCAAGCTTAAGCAAGAAATACTACAAAGGGCACAGAAGGAGTTTCTTTCCAACTACATGCAGTCAGCAAAAATGTACTCCCTGATCTTGAAGTGTTTTTATTGGGAGGGTATGGATGAAGAACTACATCAGCATTATGATTGGGAGGAACTAAATCAGCACTTACAAGAATGCAATAGTTATGTGGAGATGGGGCAGCCAAGGGATCCTATGCAGGAGGAATTTCATCCATCTCTTTCTTCTCTCAAAAGAGGGAAAAATCCCATGCCTAACTCTATGTGTGTGGGAGGTTTGTATAGTAAGAAATATGATCTTATGGAGCAAGTTTATTTTTATAATTTGGCACATTCTCTTACCATATTTATGCAAGCCATGGCTCCTACAAGGACTAATATTACATGCATATCTCATGGAAATGATGAGGCCATGAAAAATTCCAAAGCTGGCCACTCCCTTGATTTGCAAAGGGAGATTACTTATCATGATGGATGCTTCCCAAAAGAACCTAATGAGGGTTTCACTTTCAGCCATTTCAAAGTGGCCTATGCAGCAAGGATGTGGTGGGAGTACAGCCTATCACATTCAGATCTACTCAAGACAAGGAGTGCACTGCGCTGGTAGCTCATGTGGAATTGTGACCCACCTCCTCAAGTGGAAATTTCAGTTTTCCTATTATGTGATTTTTCTTCGATACATAGATGACATATTGATATTGTTTATGGGGATGTATGGGAAAAAATTAAGTAGTGTACATGTACAAAAAGGGATGGAATTTTATCTTGTACTTCATGATACATGTTTTAGATGTGACATTGGCTCACACATGTTTATTTTTGTTGAGTTTCACACTCCTGAAGGGGCAGACTATGCACCTATCAGGTTAGCATTGGAGGAGCAGTTTTTGATGTATTGTCTTGGTCAGCACTTACTCCATGATGAAGTCTTGATTCTTGATGGTGTCGTCAATGAAGAAGGAGAAGAAATACAGCTTTTACCCTACCAGTTTCTTGAGGACAAGCAACATTTTGAGGGGGAGGATTGTAATGTTCCTACTTAGCCTTAGCTAAGAGGAGACATTCAATTTTGATTTAATTTATGTTATATGAATAAATGAATAAAGGAGGACATGTAAAACTATTAAAAATTCTAAATAAATCAATGACCATGTGAACAAAGGAAAATCAGGGCTATGTAAATAATCACTTGTAGGTGTGAATGAGGTTTTGAGCCAAGATTGGGTCCACCTTGAATAGGTCAACTGCATTGTCTAGATTCGTTGCATCACTAAAAGGGACTACACAGTTCTAGAAGGGAGCCTCTAATGTGAAAAGGACCAACTCATCCAAGTGGTTTAGGGTTTTCAAGAGCTATCTCATGTTATAAAAAGTATGAGAAGGCACATGAAGAATTTGTTGATGAATTATATTTCTGAAGTATTTGTCTGCTTATACAAATACCATTCTCTGTTGTTTAGTGGATGATTGTGATTGGAATTCTTGTTTAAAGGTTTCATCTCTTCCCTTGAGGTTCATTGGAGGATTTCTTTTCTGAATTGAGCCACTATCTGGTTTGAGACTAAGTTCTATCTTTCATCAACAACACTGGCTCATTGAGGGTTTTGCAGCTGCTATCTTTTGTAGCAAGTGGCATTCTAGATCTGCTTAGATCTAGCTTGTTTTGAGAGGCTTCCTCTATTGGAGTGTGTTCTTCAGCCTCCAAGGAGCTAGATGATCCATATTTTGTATCAGATCTGTAATTTCATCCAAGTTATTCAGTCTCCTTCACCGTCTGTGCAGTTTCTTCTCCATACTGCGTTATTTTGTGAGAGGGCTTCCTTATTTCAGTTTGCTATCAGTTTAGAGGAAGATCTCTTGGTGTTAGGCTTGCCTTCCCTCAGTGATCCATGGATTGGGTTACTGATCCATGTCTCTATATATCTGATCTATCTCAGCAATGAAATTTATCTTCAGAAATTTATGGGTTTTCTGCAACACTGTAAATTGTAATTCAAATCTACAGCTTAATATGCAATATTTTGATGAAATTCCAATTGGATCTTGTTCTTAAGGTCTTGTAGTTTCCATATCTATATTAGATCTGATGTTTCATCCATAAATATATCATATATATGAGATTTAATGTACAACAACTGAACCATATGAAAAATAACGCCGCCTATGTATTTCTGCAGTTTATTCCTAGTTGCAGATCTAATTTCTGAAGGGATTTTGCCCTAGTTCTCTTTGTAATTAGTTGTAAGGGAAATAAGCTCAATTATAAATCTGATTTACTATTATATCTCTAAATTATCAGATATTTGGATGTCCTCCTCTGAGTATCAGTCAAAACTTCGCAACTTTAGTAGCTAGGGTTTTCATGTTGCGGCAGCCTCTCTCTTTGGCTGATTTCTAGCTAGTCTTGATTTTGGGAGATCTATTTAATGTGCTTAAACTTTTTTTTTTCTTATGAAATTGAATATTTAAGTAAAATATATCATAAATGAGGGGATTACATCCCTTATCTACTTTATTCTTGCTCATGATTTCTTATACAACGTTTTCATTGAAGACCTTGTTGAGATTCCTCAAAGGGATTATTCCAAGTTCTATAGGCAGAGTCTACAGTTGGTCAGGTAGCCTCTGGTTCTCTCCCTTCTTTGGAAGAATACATAACCAGTAAATTCCTCTGTAGTCCATCTCTGAAATAGAATCTTGAGAATCCCCAAAAAGGAATATTACACGTACGTATTAATACTAAGGGATAAGACATGAAAGCAAATGAATTGATTAATTACAGAATAGAAATCATGAGAAATTTCATAGTTGGAAAATAAATTGACTTAGATTTATCAAGGTATATTCAATAATATAGATATGATATTTACATAATTGTGAGATTTGTTCTTGATTAAAAGTCGCTTTCAAAAAGGTATCATTAATTTGCTTTCAGATGAAGATCTTCTAATAGAGTCATTCATAATTTATTCTCAAGTTAGAGAAGTGACTAATAATAAAGATTATTGAAACTAAAGGAATGATCTACAATACATAAGTGGGTCAATGAGGATTGTATTTAACCTTAACTTGTTAGTTTAACCAAAAAAAAAAAACGTTACCTTGAACCTTAATTGTGAATTTTCCTAAAGAGTAAACATTTAGTAAAAAAAAAAAGATAGATCCTAAATATTTTAATTGCAAGGATGTCTTATGGAATGAAAAGGGGAAAATTGAATTGAGAATACATAAATCAAGTGGCATGTAAGAGTGCGTTTTATATATAACATTATGTTTTGTTGTGTAATTTCACTAACAATTGTATGTGGATGATTTTATGATTATTATATGAAAAATTTATTGTGATATGGGATGGACCATCATTGTTGTGTATACAACCAATGTGATCTATTTATAGCTTGGAAATCTCAACATGCTACAAAACCAAGAAGATGACACATGTAGGATTCATATAGAATATGAGAAAGAAAAACTTGTATAATATCAAATTATTATGAATAAATTAAGTAGAAGTCATAACAATTACATAAAATAGTATTTTTTTATGGTACTATAAATTGTGTGGCTGGTTTTGATATAGAAATATTTGATATTTTGTGTCAAAACATGCCTAATATTGCATGGATGTATTTTCTACGTGATTAAGAATGGTATGTTTAGTTTCATGGAGTTGCTTCCAATTTAGAAAACATTAAGCTATGGATTGGCATGAAGAAAAAAAAAAATATATCAAATACATATACATAAGGTTAACAAATTATTGATAGGAGAATAAAAAAGAATCAAGCATCTTATGACTATAGAAAGAACTTAGGGCCAAGTTTAGCCCAAGAGGGGGATTATGTAGTACCCCTTCTTGGTGAGATAGCTTTGATAACACTTAGATATGGTGATTTTGATATAATGATATGATATTATGCATTATTGACTTATATACATGCTTATATGCTATAGAATTGGTTTGGTTCACTTGGTTTTTATGTGCTTATGATCATATCTATTGTTATGTGTATAAAAATTGATTTTGGTTAAGAGAATATTGGCAACGTTTTCTCTTTTGGCATCCTACTTTGGACATAGGTGTATGACATGAATGCTGATTCAAGATTGAGACATAGATCCATGGATGATCATGGTTATGTGAAACATATGGTTAATTATGATTTATGGATGATACAAGATTTTTATAATTATATGTGCACAATATCGTACTACGCATTATGTGGCAAGGAAATTGGTCATTGCCAACAAGGATGCTGAAGTCATAAATGACTACGGAAGTCATTTATCCAAAACAAAAATGACTGTGGAAGTCATGCAAAATCTTTGGTAAAATGTGAATAAGTTAATTATGAAATTCATTTGATTTATTTGATCTATGAGATTTCGATGTGTGAAGGTCTTGGAAGAAGACCTTACCAATGAACCATCAGATGGGTATGAGCTCACAATCGGTACCTTAAGGTGAAGGACAGAGTTTCAAAGCAGAGTAGATGAGAAGCCATAGAAGTTAGGGCGTGAAGTCCTAAATCCATGAAAGATAAAGATGTGGAGTCTTGGATATATAATAAAAGGATTAGGGCACGAGTCCTAAATCTAGGAAATATAAAGACATGGAGTCTTGAATCAATAATGAAATTTTGGGGGCACAGAGTCGTGAATATTTAAAAAGATCAAGGTGTGGAATTTGGATCTTTAGAGTAGATAAGGGCACCAAGTCCTCAATCTACTAAGGCACGAAGATGCATACAATAGGGGTGCAAAATCCCTATTATCTAGAAGAAAAATACCATTCATAGGTAGCTCACAGATGGATTTCCTTAAATAAAATCTCATTCCTAACAATTTTGGACTGACTTTCTAAAAATAGAAAGTCATGTCTACCATTTCAAGTATGAATTTCCAAAAATAGTAAATCACTTCCAATCAATGGGTAATCAAGTATACTTGAAGGAAAATCACTTAAATTATGATTAATCAATCGTAATAGTTTAATATCAACTTAATCCTCAATATTATTAATATTATTAATATTATTATTATATTTTATGAGACTATGATATTATTATTAAAAGGGAATTATATCTCCTCAATCACTTCACACCTCTCTCATTGATGATTATTATGGCATTATTTACCTCTCTCTCTCTCTCTTTTAATAATACATTACACTATTTTATGAACTCATCAAAGGATGGCATATTCCTCTTACACTCATTAAATAAATGTCATAAAATATTCCTCTTACACTCTCTTTAATTCATATGTTACAGTCTCCTTAATTAAGGCATGCATACCTCTCCTTAATGGCATGAGTTACACTCATCTAAATGGAATACAAGGCATTCACATTAATCCTCCTTTATGAAAATAACTTATTGCTCCTCCTATATATGTGTCTCATATATTGTCACTTAGGGGAGGTGCATTGGGTACGAAAATTTGGACAGATTTGAAAAATATGAGAGGGAGAGACTTGGAGAGTAGTCATTTTCTTTAGAAATGAAATTAAAATTCCTAAACTAAATTACTAAGTATCTTTGCATGGTGGAGCTGACCATGAGTGGTATTGAGAGGAAGTGAAACTTACCTTCCTCAAATTTCCTAGTATATATCTCTATTGCTATATTTTGGTAGTACTTGTGAGCTATTAAAGCTCGGGGGTTCCAAGGGGAGAAGTTCTCCTTTGATATGGTTGGGTGGGAAACTGGATGGTTTAAATGAGTTGGTTAAGGGATCAAAGGTGGATCATATTCTCAGCAATTGGAGCTGAATATCTCTTCAGGTATAATTTCCATTTTCATAAAATTATAGTATAGCTTTAGCATAAAATAAAATGTAGACATTTAAATTGTTGTAAGAATCTAATTTTGGTTTAGGCTTATGTTATCTAGAATATTATTGATTAGTTAAAAATGAAGACTAGATCAATCTATATGTATGGATGTTTAGATCTCAATATTGGAGTTATTATTGGTGTAGTTTATCATACTAATCTTGGTATTGCAGCATTCGAGAAAGGAAAGACAAATATTGTTGAAGGTAATTGCAATAAATAAATTCTAAAGGACTTGGATAAGTATTTCATGATTTATGGTTTTTTTTCAAGTAATCAGACGCATGTTTTAAAAATGGTTTTAGGATATTTTGCAAAGTGTTTGACAAAATCCGTGAATGAGTAATGTTAAAAATTTATTTATGCATGAATAAGTGCTAACTTGCAGCTTACATCAGAAGTAAGAAAATGGACATGTACCCAAAATATACCTGGAGGAATTACATAATCAACACTTAAAATAAAATGAAAAAATAATGGCAACTAAAATATGGTTTGGAAGATCAAATGTTTGAGGTAAGTTTGAGATAAATACCACTTATGGCTTATGTTTCATATTCTTATCAAAAATTCAATGTTTTGTTATTCAAGTTGTTGTAATAGTACTATTAGAATTTGGACAGAAAGCCTTAATGGCTGTAGCATTTAGGGCTACCATGTGTTTGTCAAATTGTAGCAATTGGTGCAATAAGCTTGTCAAATCATGTCAAATGAATTAGCTTGTCGGCGGTAAAATGTTTCAATATCTCATGTGGTGGATTTAGAAATGCGTGAGTTCAATGTGAATATCTTAGTAGCATAACTCTGGGTTGTTTTTTGTAGTTGTAATTTTTCATTCCATATGTTTGACAAAAGTCATAGATGAAACATTTAGGCTATAAATTTTTGTTGTTCTTAAGAATCGCATTCCTGGGCATTTTGAATTCGATTCAACCCAACTTCAGGGGTTATCCATGCCTATTGGACCTATAACCCCTAATTTGATTCCAAATAGATACTTTTCAGAACCCTGATCAGAAATCCGGGCGATCTTGTAGTTTGTTTTCATGAGTTATGTGCGTCTATTGTTGAGTCTTTGATGAAAGACTAAGATTATTTAGTCCCCGTTTTAAGATGCCAACATTTAAAGTTTCAATTTCTAAATTTTATGAGATAGATATTTTGAAGAATAAACTTAAATTCATTGTTGCCAAGTGTTTAAAAAAAAATGCCTCAATGAATTGTAGAGTCCACGTCTACAAAGTGTTTGTCAAAAGTCTTGAATGGTTGTAGCTTTTGTGCATATAAATTGTTAGTGTTACTATAAATTATAAATAAACTATTTAATCGGTGTACCTTCCTATGTCTGCAAGTTTTGGTATGAATGTGAAAATCAATTTAATAATTTGCTGAAGTGTGATTAGACAATAAGACATATTTTTCTTGTATTATCTAAAGCTTTCATAAATAAATAAATAAAGGCTTGATGTTGGAAACAATTTTATAGTCACTAATTCTTTAGGATTTTGTGCGAATGAGTATTAGTGATTAATGTGACCTCTACTTCTCTATATTATTGATGGTGGGTAAGGTTGGACCTTATATATATATATATATATATATATATATATATATATATTGTTGTTGTTAGTGAGGGTCTTTAGAAGTGGAATCTTGTCATTATGGAAACTGACATGTTAATATGGCTCTTTTAGGTAGTCAATACATGAAAATCTTGGTGACACATCGCCCACTTAAAGTGTTCGACATTGAAAATATGACATCATAGTGACATCAGCAGTTGCATGTCTAATGAATCTTATATCATAGTCATTTGATGTGGTAACATGACTTCTAATGTTATCTTTAAGGGTGGATCACATTTTTTTATACATTGATTACATGGGTTTTGGATAATGCATATTGAACTAGAGTTTGTAGAATTAAGTGATGGCTTGGAATTTTTTGGCTAGTCTGAGGAACTCAACTTATGTGGTTGCATGATCAAAATATTGTGTGCTATACCTATTTATAACATGGATATTTTTTTTTTTTATTGGTTGGTTGTTTATTGGTCTAGCCCTCATTGTGGCAATGCAAACATTTTTTTTTTCATTATGACATGGAGAGAAAAGTCCATTTCACTTTTTCTTGGCCATGTTTGGGTTTTTATGTGGAGACGATAGTTTGTTTGACTTTATATTGCCCCTTTTTGATTTATTCATTGCAGATTTGAGTTCATTTGATTGATCATTAGTTTAATTAGCCTTAGTTGAGATGTGGAGAGCATGCTTTGTTTGATTGGTTGTAGGAACTATGCATGGAAAAATGTGGACAACATAGTTTATTGATTGTTCATTGGTTGACCTGGCCTTATTTATGATTTGCAGAGTATAGTTTGTCTGACCCGTTGTTCACCATGGCCTTGTATTCATGTCGATTGAAAATTTCATTTGATTGGTCTCGCCCTAGTCCTAATATGGAGATAAAAATTCATTTGATTGGTTGATTGATCTCACCTTGTTCCTTATCTGGAGAGAAATTTTCATTTCATTTCTTCATTCATCTTGCCCCCGTCCTTTCATGCAAATCTCGATTCATTTTATTGGTTTATTGGTCTCACCCCATTCTTATGTGGAGAGAAAAGGTTGTTTTATTGGTTTATTGTTCTAGCCCCAGTCCGAATGTGGAGAGTCAATTTTGATTGATCGGAAAATATGTTGGTATATGTAACTCTGATTGTGATGTGGGGAGCATATATTGGTTGAAAAACTTGACCCTAGTTGTGAAGTGGAGAGGAAAAATTGGTTGATAGATCTAATCTGTATTCTGACATAGTTCAACATGGCCATATGATTGGGAAAGGAACACAGGGTAAGGTCAAATTAACTCATTATTTTTTTCTTGTCAGAACAACATTGTAGCTTAGTCGATGTGGTGTATGGTGGCAACACCTGTATATCTAGGGATCAATCTTGCTAGATGGTTGATTATTTTTATTATTATATTTTACAATGTAAAATATATTTTTGAAAATTATTAATCCAATGAATGATGAGGATTTTCTGCAACAACTGCAAAACATTTCCTATTTTGTAGAATGCACACTAGAAAGAGTCATTCTGTAGAATAGTTAAAATTTATAATGCTTTATGGCTCAGATTGACTGGAGATTGATTTTGAAATCATATTTTTGGTTGCAATATTTTTTAAATTGAAAAGATAATTTTCAAATAGTTGTTCAGATCAAGGAGTTCATGATTATTGACAATATGAGCACATGAGTAGGTTTTTGGGAGATGAACAAAAGGAAATTTGATTTAGTTATGATTTGACCTTGTGGAATGAGGCTGAAATATTATAAAAAGTGGTCCACACTAGGTTGAAGAAGGGGGTTCGTGCCTCCATTGAGTTTTATGCGTCAATATACTTGAAGCCTGCAACAATTTCAAGATTGCACATTTTCAAAGTTGGTGCCTCAATCACATTATATCCTATCACAAGTGGGTTCTTGCAAATTTTTGGGGTTGGTTCCTACATATTTTTTTTTTCGTGGTTGGTTCATGTAAATATATGTAATTAAATTGAAGAATTAAAAATAAATTTATGGTTTTCTCTTACAAGGGAATCCATGTAAAAAGTTGATGTTGTTATGTGTGTATGTGATGATTATTATTTGATGCATAGTTCTATTAATTTTTATGATATATTTTATTGACTTATGCACTGATACATACTCAATTATTAATAAAAAGTACTTGAAATAATGAATTTTCCATTAAAATGATTCAACACACCCACCCGACGACGCCATTTTAGCGTGATATTTTCTTTAACAAGTGTTATCAGAGTAGGTTCTTTTAGGAATAATTAATCATTGGAAGGTTCATCTCAAGGAAGATACCCTTTATCAGATCATCAAGAAATCCTCCTGTGTTTGAAGGAACTTAATATTCATTTTGGAATATAATAATGGAAACCTACCTCATATCCTTGGGAGTTGATGCTTAGGTTGTTGTGAAGAATAATTATCAATTTCTTGATACTACATCCATAGATGTAACTAATAAGTAAATCTATACATTTAAGTGGTTTATTAGATACTAAATTTTTCAAAGTAATTCATTGCAAGTTAGACCATGATATATGGAGCAAAATATATAAAAAAAATTATGTCAGGGACAAGAAGGTAAAGGAAGAAATGAAAAAATGTCACATGGATCAGTTCAAAAGTTTGAAAACGGAAGAGGATGATAATATTCCTTAATATTTTCTATGAGTAAACAATTTTTTTAGTTGTGTCATAATTCTACATGAAGAAGTCGATGATGCTAATATCATTAGAAAAATATTAATATCACTTCCTTAAACATTCAAAACCAAGGTATCAACCCTTTAAGATACTTTGGAAATGTACAAGATGAACATGGATATGCTTCATGGAACACTCTCAACATATAAATTGAGGATATAAATGGACAAGTATGCAATTAGAGAATAATATTTTAAAGCAACCAAGGAAGGAAGAAAACATAAGAATCAAGAAGACTCCATTCATGAACCTGACGAAGAAATGAATTGAATGTGGAAGAATGGGACATTATTATTATAAATGTCCTTATGCAAAAATGAATAATATTGATGAATTAACATTAAGGTTGGTGAGCCCTATTATTGCATCAAGAATGTTGTAGCTCCTATATGCTACCATACTTTACATTATCAACCCAGGGTTCATAGAGACTTGGAGATTAAAATGCTATATACACAGCATATGAATTCTAGTCATGCCATCTGCTCCAGAGCTCTATGAAGGGTGCTACTTCTATGGTTTCTACTGGAAGTTCTTGAAACTTATTAAATTATTCCTATGGCTACAAATGATTCAAAGCCATGGCACTTTCGGTAAGTATAGAACTATATCATAGTAAAAAATTACATCTAACTATTATGGAATGAAATAAATCTACTTACTAGAGTATGATAAGAATTGTAAAGCAACGTAGGTACCATACATGAAGAAAATTTCTGACTTGAAATAGCATGAGGGAAACTAATCTAATAAAACCTAGCTGGGCCAAATGAATAAACACACTCTACTTACCCTATGCTCTATCTATCATGATATTATTCATGCAACTATTCATGACCTAACTATGCTTGAAAATGTGTTGTTTGCATCTAGGAGAAGAAAGTGTTAAGGTGGTTGATGGAAGGCTTGAACACATGGCGTCAAGGCTGGAGGAGCATGAGTGGGTTTTGCAGGTTTAGAGGATGGCCATGGTTGTTTCTAGGCTTAAGGAGGAGCCCAAAAGTGTTATTTCAAGTGTTTCTATAGGTTTCCCGTAGTGCTATGGGCAAGTCCAGAATTTCTGTAGGAAACAGGCCGATGGAAATCCGAAGCCAAAAAGAGGTGGAAAAATAGTAGGGAAGGTGGTGTGACTGTGTATGAGGATGAGTAGGAGATGGCCCACCCCCTGGTCAAGCTTAGAGCCTATTGGGAGGCATTTCTTGCACCACTGGGATTCTCTCACAGTGTAGGGATGAAAAATCCAAAAGAGGGTTGATGGTGATTTTGATGAAATGAGGGTTGAAGGAAGATGACAGATGAAGTTGGAGGTGTTGATGATATTCTCCCTAGATCAACTACCTATACCTGCAATCAAGCTACCTATTAATGAAATAAAAATGGATAAATCCATGATGAAGACAGTGGAAAAGATGACTTGAATTTTTAAAGAAAATCTAACCTAATCTAGAAAAAAATATCTACCACAACATACTGAACATTTTTATGGAATTACAACAACTAATCTCATTGATTCCAAGAAATCATAAAAAAAGAAGTATTTTTTGTCTACTGGGAAGGTCTACCATCGTCAAGATTTATTGATAGAGGTGAGAGGGGGAGGCTTGAATAACAAATTTATGGAGTTATCAAATATTCTACCACTCATGTAAGCACTCTAAATCTACAAAAAAAGGACAAATGGAAGCAAACTAAAATAGTGAATGAAAATACCAACAAACTAGCTAACTATTCATAAGAAAAACTAGCTAGATGACATGAAAGTAAAGAATTATTACACAAGAGAGGATGAGGCACATGGAATGGGCCATAACCCACAAGAATAGCTCTCCGAAACTAGATCAGTAAGGAAAAGTTTGAATACTCATACCATTTCAAAAGATAGTCTCATTACATCAATATAAAAATCTCAGAAAAATGATTATAAGAGAAAAGAGCCTAATGGATTTCTCCAAAATATGAATCCTAAAGAGCTCTTTCTCAACTCTATTTAACCTAAAGGGTAGCTACCAACATCTACCTATAAAATAGGTGATGAGTCCACTTGAATCCAAGTGAAGTATGGCTTGAATGCACTTGGTCTTGATTCTTCTTGATTGCCTTTGATTTCGAGCTGTTGGAGGGAATATCGAGGATCCCTTGGTTTCCTTTTTGAGTTAGGGGGGTGTACAACCCCTTAGAATATATCATTGTTTTCTACTCTAAGTCTTTATGGAAAAATATCCACAAAAATTCCATATCTTTATGATTTTCTTGTATTTAATCTTATGTTAGATACTCGAAGTATGTTAAACATCAATCACCACCTACACTAGCATAATAATACCATAATATAGTTAAAATCCAAGAAAAAGAGACTTAAGAAGGAAAAAAGGTTACACTAACCCCTCCAAATTAACTTAATGATGGAGCTCATCCTCACTCCCTACTAAAAGGTCGCTCATCCTCTCAGCAACTAATCCTCATTTTTCATTTCCTTTAAGGCCTTGATGGACCCTTTGAATTCCCAAGGAAGAAGTGTGGGAGTTCCCTCAGGAGGGTAAAACCCATCATTATTTTCTTCTTCCTCCCATTCTCTGTTATGTTCATCTTGGTCCTTACCATCATTGGCCCCAACAGTAATGATGGAATGAGCTGCAGAACCAGCCACTAAATATTCTTGGCCTTCATGGCCCTCTTGTACAATTGTGACCTATCCAAGGCACCTCTTAATTTTTATGGTGTATGGTACTCCATTTTTGTAAAGTTGTGATGGAGGTTGTTCCACCTTCTCCAGCTAGCCATAATGCACTGAATTCCAAACAACCTAGAGACATCATCAAAGTTCTTTTTTGCTTAAGATTGTGTATGGAGGTATATTTTAGCTAGTTCAATGTCCCTTTAAATATTCATATGGTTATTTATGACTTCTCTAAGGATGAATAGTTCTTCCCTAATGTTTAAGGGTTCTTTGTTTTCTCTTCTCATAACCCTCTACATCTCTTGCTCTCTTCTCTCCTCATTTACCATCCATGATGTTAGATTCATTAATTACATATCCCCCATCCTAGGATTGGGGTCAAAAATATTTAAATATATTAAGACAACGTTATGCATATAAAAAGTTTCCATTTTCACATTGTAATCCCTGCTTGCTTGACTGCAAAAATCAATAAACTATCTACAATTTTGGAAAGGTCAAGATGCATGGGAGGCTAAAGTTTTAATTTGAAAGAGGAGAAACTACTCCTTAAGGTAAAATAAATATGAATCTGAAGGATACCTTTGTTGAATGGAATCTATGCATAAATATTTCATGGTGGCCACTTGTTTACCTTCTTGTTGAGGCTACTCTTGTAGTGCTACATTCTATGCATGTGATTTTTGAAGCTTCTCCTTTAAAGTTGAATCTTTGAGCCTCACATCATATAAGTATTTTCCCAACTCAACTAATTTTCCTTCCATAACTCCTATATCATACACTGCTTTAGATGTGGAAATATTCATCCAGTGATGAGTGCGTGCCCTCTCTTCCTCGAACTGGTAAAAGAAAGGAATTGTGAATTTTTGAGGAATTACTCTACCCCCCTCAATGTATGTATAGTAAGAGCTGAGTTTGTGTTGAGGGAAAGGGTTTGGAACCATTGCAACATATTTGAGATTTGATTTTGGTGAGGTGGACTCTAATTTATTATCTTTTCCTCCCTCTTTTTTATCATGTATTTCCCTTTCGTTCTTGCCCTCAACTTCCTTGACCTATTGCACTATCATGGATGTATTCTCATGCTCAACCAAGGATTTTTTCTTCGAATATGTGCTTATTGTAGTTTCCTATAGAAAAAATAGAGTCTCCTGTAGAAAAATCTATTTTTCTTGTTGAAGACCCTCTTCTTCTTGATTTTCACTCTTTTCATTCCTTGGAGGGTCTGTGGAGGCTCCATGAGGTGTATGGGTTTCCAATCTAACTAAATGTATTCTCATATATGGTACAGGGGTCCTTATTAGTGAAGTGACTTCTTGTACCCTTCCTTACTCTAATCTAACTTCGTCCTCCTTATGTGGTGATTCTTCAATGGTGATAAGGCTTTTGGTGGGAGTTTGTAGTTTTCCTTGTCTCACCCTCCGACTCTTCCTAGTTCTAAAGTACATAGGTGTCTTTCTCTTCCTTTTTGTTTTGATAGGCGTGCTCAAAGTATAGTGGCGGCTACCTCTTGGTCTATGATGTCAGGTGACATGTTTCTATATTGAGAGGAGGTTTCATGGATTAAGATTGGGTCCATATCTTCTTTCTCCTAAGTCTTTTCTTCCTCCTTTCCCTCAGCTTCTTCATGCTCTTTTTCTATTGTCTCTATGTTTTCTATCTCAATTCACATATCTTCATTTTATTCGTTGTTTTCTGCCTCTCCTTCCTCTTCTTCTTCCTCCTCTTCTATTTCCTCTTCTACTTCTTCTTATGTAGGGCTAGAAACAGAGGTTTTACCTATTTGCGTAGCTATAAAGGCTTCCCTATCCAGGTCTATAAAATAGGACTAGGATACAAGTAGGTTTATCCTTCTCAAAGCATCATTTACAACTAATTGTATGAAGCCATGATGGGCCATGTGCTGATATATCCATTGTCTCAATTTATGGATCATATCAGTGGTGGAGTTTAGGAGTAAGTGAGGGACACTTAGTCTATTTTCAAGTGGAAGGTCTCCTTAGAACCTAAGTTCATTTAACAACCTGAAATGATACCCATGGACCACACTCAATCTGACTTCACAAGTTATTAATTTCATGATGTGAAAGGAAGCTTCATCCTAGGGGTATGGAAGGCACTCTCTTCACACACCATTTTTATCTTCAATATACTCCTCTCATGGTAGGAAGAAATTTTTTTTGGTTGCACTACTAGGAATTATTTCCTTGATCCATTTGAATCATAAGGTAAATGTGGTTGCTCTGCTTATGAGTTTGAGAGATAGATTGATGGATAGTCCTCTAATCACACTGGTGGATCTTTCTTCTGAATGTGGCTGTAGATCCACTCTAAATTCTTTTTCTATTTAATCATCATAACCTTTCAATATGTCAATAATCCTAGCCAATTGTGATTTTGGAAGGTTTACATAATCTATGGGTGTTTCCTAATTCTCTTAATTTCTATAGGCTCCCATTTATTGAATCCCACTCTCGTTTTAATGTTGTGAGATGAATGTGGTGAGAGTTTTTTAGAGGTAAGTCTTGGAGATGGAGGCCTTGAATAAAAACGCAAGAGAATTATTTTACCCTTCAACTATCAAATATATTTTTGTTGAGTGTGAATTACATGGAGAAATTTAAATGTTGGAGGATGACAATCAACTTACCTTAGTCCTCTGCTATTTAAGTTTTATATATGGAGGCTCTGGGAAGCCAATCCACCCACAGCTAACTGTGTGATACCCTTTAAGCCTCTGCTAGTCTGCTGCTAAAGTTTCTTGTAGCAAAATGTTGTTTCTTGTAGCAAAATGGTGCATGCAAGCCAAAAATTTGATGCTTCTCTTATGATGGCTTGCACTTCTCTCCTACACTTTCTACTCTTTGAAAAGCTCAATGTAGTGGTGGAAATGAGACAAATATTACCTTCATTGGATTCTTAAGCAGATTTGGAGAGTTTTGGTGACTCGTAATAACTCGAGTTTCCTCTTAGAGACCGTTGGCCCCCACTTTAGTTAATCATTCCTGACCTCGTGATCACTTCCCTTCCTACTCATCCACTCCTACTTGAATTGATTTAACTTTCGCAGGTGGCATGCACTTTATATTTTCATCCAGTTTTACTTTCCGAAGGTGGCCAAGTTAATTGGCCACCTTTTTTCCTTTTAAAATTCTAAATCTCCACATTTCACTATTTTTTCCATTATGGATGGACAACGAGGGGTGAGAGGCCATACCTAAGCTTACCTACTATTGGCAAGGTTTTGTAGGAGCTAGTGTAAGGACCTGGAGTTGGTAGTGGTATCCTAAGTCTTTTATTTGTTGTGTCTTCATTATTTTTTCTGTCTAAGTGTGAATATTTTTCTGAGTGAGCTGATTATCATTTCGAAGTGAGCTTCTTACCCTTTTTTTGTTTTCCTTGTTTTACAGGTAGTGCATGAAGGGCTTCAAATGCCATGGCTGCTGTGGCTTCCCCTCGCAAGTATGTTGGTGGTCCCTTAGAGTCATCTACATCATATTTCCTTCATCTTTTGGCCTTGTTGTGCCACACACATATTTGTGACAGGAAACTCTCTAATACATATAGGAGTGTGTTTCTTTCCTCTTCTTACTTCAGTTTGTTCAAGAATGGGAGGATATGGTTTCTGAATGCTATGGAGGAATTCATGGAATGAATGGAGTGAAGGATAGGAAAGAGAAATGTTCTACCAAGTTTTCAATGATTTAGGTGCCCAAGGTGCAGCATAGTGTTTACATAGGGAAACCTTGAAAATGGACTGAAATAGGGTGTTCATAATTGTAGGCATAGGTAAAAGGTACATTATCGTGTCCTAAATGAAGTTCATAAACCCTTAGGAAACCTTCTTTCTTCACAAGTCCGTTTCTTGGAGCATTTACATGAGTTTCCTCTAGTGTTACAGGAATCTTGTAGCTGCCTGCTTTATGTGTAGTAATTACATATTAGGGAAACAAATGAGATTATTTCCTATTTGGTGGGTGAAATGGATGGAGGGATGGATGGTGGAGTGGCTTATGGAGCGTACAAGAAGAGAAGGGGAAATAATGATGAGAAATCGCTCCTATGGATCCTAAAAACCATGTTCAATTGTTAACCCGCAAAACAGAAAAACGCATAAATGCATAGGTGTTTCTTTTTTCCTTTTTCCGTCTTTTTTATCTTTTTTCTTGTTTTCGCTTTTTTTCTTGAAGGAAAGTGGGATGCCTCCACAAAGGTTTTCAAACGAGAGGTCTGCCTTTAGTGCTAAAGAGAGGTTTTCACCCAAGGATCTTTTTTTCTATGTTTTCTTCTCTTTTTCCTACTCCAGGATTATCTCATGGAGGCTTTCAACCCTAGAGATGGCCTACGGTGCCTTAGAGTGGTTTTCACCCATGCCTCTTTATTTTTATTTTATTTTTATTTTTTCCTTCCTTAGGATACATTGGAAATTATGGAGTTTCCCATGAAATATACCTCCCTTCTTATGGAATATATAATTTTTTCCCTAGACAAGGGCTTCTTGTAAACCTTGAGTCTATAACCATTAACAAGTATGCGATTTCCTTCCTCATCTATGGTTCTGATCTGAACTGCACCATTAACATAGAATTTTTCCACTTTGTAGGGTCCCATCCATCTTGTCATTAGTTTTCCTTTTAAGTCCTTAAACTTTGAGTCATACAACAACGCCAAATATCCTTCTTGTAAGGTATTTTCCTTAATGTTCTTTCATGAGAGACCTTTCTCTACAGTTGCATTACATTTTTGAGGAGGATTTCTTGCAGCCTGAACTCATCCAATCCATTTAATTGTAGCAACCTCTCTTTTTTGTCATTTGATATGTCTAGGTCTAGCTCAACTCTCATCCTTAATGTGTTGAAGTCAAATTAAACTTAAAGTACATATTTATCACCATAGACTAGGTCAAAATTTGTGAATCTTGTTCTTATTTTATAGGTAGTGTTGTAGGCTGAACTAGCTTCTACCAATTTATCTTCCCAATATTTTGTGTTTCTTCTCACAACCTTGGTGAAGATACTCTCTAAGGCTTTGTTAGCCACTTCCACTTGGAGATTTGGCTGAGGGTGGTAGATGGTAGATGTCTTATGCTTAACGTTGTGCCTCATTAGATATCTTTAGTTATATGAGTAGTGAATTCTCCCCCCTCATCAATGACTACTTATTTGGGGTACCTAAACTTGTAAAACACATTCACCCTTAGAAATGCTGCTACTTTCTTCTCGGTTTCTACCTTCACAGTGTTTGTTTTAGCCAACTTTTTTAGCTATTCAATCCAGACTATGATATACTTTTTCTAGTAATATGGTGGATAAATAGGTCCAACGAAGTCCATGCCCCATTTATTAAACGGCTCAAGGGCCACCTAAGGGTGAAAAGGCATATCATCCCTTTGTGTAGGTTTCCCCATCCTTTGGCACTAGTCACACATGCTAATGTATCTTCTACAATCCTATTGAAGGGTAGGAAAATAGTAATCTACCTAAAAAACTTTGAAATTAGTCCTTTTTACAGAAAACTGGCCTCCACAAGGGCTATCATGACATGCAAAGAGGATATAAAAGAATTCTTCCTCCCTCACACATCTCGTGAGGATTTTGTCATGGCCTAGCTTGAAAATATTCCCCCCAATCCATGTGAAAGGGGTGTTTTTTTCTGATGATATTTATTTTCTCCCTTAATGAGATACTAGGAGGGAACTTTCAAGAAACCAAGTAGTTAGCCATGTCAGCAAACCATGGTGAGAATATTGATATAGAAAAGTGTTTTTCATTTGGAAGTTGGTCATCCACCATTCCTTCTTCAATTGTATATAGAGCTAACCTAGATAAAAAATCTGCAACAGCATTCTCCTTTCCAGGTTTATCAACAATGGTTATGTCAAACTATTGTAAAAGTAACAACCATCTAATTATCCTAGCAATAACATCTAGTTTGTTCATAAAATATTTGATGGTTGCATGGTTAGTGTGAAGAAAGGTCTAGTACACAGTTACATAATGTCTAAATTTGTTTAGAGAATAGACAATGTCTAACATCTCCTTTTCTATGACAATATAATTTAGCTCTTCCTTATACAAGTTCTTACTAATGAAATAGATTTCATAAGTTAATTTTTCTTCTAAATACCATAACGCTTCCCCCGCATATTTTTCATATGCATCTCAATGGATTTGTAAAGGGAGAGTCCAATTTGGACATTGGAGAATGGGGGCATTAGTCAACTTTCCCTTAATGAGCTCAAAAGCCTCTTGACAAGGAATGGACCAATTAAACTCAGAATCTTGGGCCAATAACCCGAATAGTGGCTAAGCCATCTTACTAAAATATTTGGCTAATATTATATAATAACCATCTAACCCTAATAATGTTATGAAACCAACTCCAAAAATAGAAGAAAAGAGAGATCAACATCTTAGAAATAAGCCACTTGGAGGACGTAACCTCCTTTATAATACATAAATGAACAATTTTGGGATGATAAAAATGAAAAAAACTCCTTCTATATATAGGAGTCCATGGGGTCACAATATAATCGTACCCGACCTAACAATAATAATGTAAGGGCATAATAATAAGAATATTGGGGTTACAGGTGTACAACAATAACAATAAGGGGGTTACACTAACAACAATAAGGGACTATACTAGTAATATATGGACCTAAAATGCCCCACTCCTTCAAAAAAGTGTTTTCCTCAATCCTTGAGTAGCTTCAAATGCTTCAGTATAAAATTCTCATCCTCCCATGTAGAATCTTTAGTGGGAAAGTTCTTCAATTTAATGAGATACTCTGAAATTGATTGATTTCGTACCTGTCGAGTTATTTTTTATGTGACTTCTTCACTTTCCAATATGATTTTTCCTTGCTCATCAAGTTTTGGCAATATTGTTTGAACTGGAATTTTGTCCCCTATAACCTTCTTTAAGCATGAAACATGGAAAACTGGATGCACTGGGGAAGAAGCAGGAAACTCCAATTTGTATGCCATAGTACCAATCTTTTGCAACACCTTGTAAGGACCATAGTACTTTGGCAATAATTTATTATCCTTCTTAGCTTGCTTGAGGGACATTTTTTTGTATGGTTATATTCGTACAAATACCTAGTCTCCTACATCAAAATTTCTCTCGCTGTGATATTGATCTCCCTATTGGTTCATTCGATTTTGTGCTGACTTTAGGTTATCCTTTAAGACTTGGAGAACTTCTTGTTGGTTCTCGATGTGACCTTCCACTGCTTGAACATTAGAATTTTCTCTTAAATAATATGTGATGGATGGTGGATGATATCCACAAAGTGCCATAAGTGGGGTCATTTATGTTGTAGTATGGAAGGCATTGTTATACCACCATTTAGTGAGAGGTAACCACTTAACCCATTGTGTTTTCTTATCAGACACAAAAAAAAAAAAATTCCTTCAAAACAATTATTCACTATATTATTTTGACCATCGGATTGAGGATGATAAGACGAGAGATGATATGGTTCGGTAACCAATCAAGAAAATAATTATATCCAAAAATTTCCTGTAAAAATGAGATCTCAGTCACTTACAATAATATTTGGGTTTCCATGTAGCTTTTGAATTGTTTCCATAAATGCAGTAGCAATTGTGCTTGCTTTAAATGGATGAGATAATGTACAAAACTGTGCATACTTGTTAATTCTATCAACTACCACCATGATGACACTCTTTCCTTTGGTCTTAGGTAAACTCGTGATCAAATCCATTGAAATTTCCTCCCAACGTTGACTTGGAATGTATAAAGGTTGTAGAAGAGTCGAGGTCTTAATTGTCTCAATTTGATTTTGATGGAAAACCAAATATTCCACCACAAAATTGTGAATATTAGATTTAAGGCCATCCTAAAAAAATTCCTTCTTCACCCTGTGGTAATTTAAAAAAAAACTTGAGTGTCCTCATAAAGGAGAAGTGTGCAATTCCAAAAGAATCTTTTGTTTTAGTTGTGAATTATTGAAAATATATAAGTGATATTTGTACCATAATGAATCATTTTTCCAACTAAATGCATCATATGTACTAGTACCTCACTATAAATTTTGAATGAGTGTTCACAGTTCTTCGTCCTTCTTCCATTCGTCCCTTGCTTCGGTTATCCAGTGTGGTTGTATAATAGAAAAGGAAAAAAGCAATTCTTCCACCACTTCGTCGTTTCATGAGAGTGCATCTGCAACAACATTTAGCTTCCCTTTTTTGTAGATGATTTCAAATTCATAACCCAACATCTTTTTGACCCCTTTTTCTTCTCTTATAAGTATAGTCTTTGTTCCAATGATTGTTTAAGACTACCATGATCTGTTTTTACCATGAAGTGTCTTCCCATTAGATAAGGTCGCAATTTATTTAGTGCATGTAGTATTGCCAAAATTTTCTTCTCATAAATATATTTTTGCAAATAGTTTCCTTTGATTGGATGAATTTCAAAAGTAATGGGTCTTCCTTCTTGCATTAAAGAGACACGAATTCCATTTCCCAAGGCATCACATTCCACAATAAAGGTTTTTCTGAAGTCTGGAATAGCTAAGACTTTTCATAGGCACATTGGCTATTTAAGATGTTCAAACACATTAGTTGCTTCAGGAGTCCGTGAAAATGCATCTTTCTTCAATAATTTTGTTAGAGGTGTTGCTATTTTCTCATAATTATTAACGAACTTGTGATAATACCATGTTAACCCGAGAAATCCTCGCAACCACTTTATGGTTGTGGATACTTTCCATTCCTTAATGGATTTAATTTTGTTAGGGTCTACCCTAACACCCTCATGAGATACAATATGACCCAAATATTCCACCTATTGTACTCCAAAGAAACATCTGGATGTTTTTACATTTCAATTTTTTCTCCTCCAATAGTTTGACCACCTTGTCAACATGTTGAACATTATCCTTCCAAGACCTGATGTAGATTAGTCTGTCATCAAAAAATAATAGCACAAATTTTCTAAGGAAGGGTTTGGAAATGGAATTCATAAGCCCTTGAAATGTAGAAGGTGCATTAGTAAGGCCAAAAGGTATGACCACAAATTCATAATGACCCTCATGAGTTCAAAATTTTGTTTTTGGAATATCTTCAGTTTTCATTCTAATTTTATGATATCTTTAACGAAGATCCAAATTGTTAAAACGAATTTCTCCATGTAATTCATCCAATAATTCATCAATCGCAGGAATGGGAAATTTATCTTTAATAGTGAGCTTATTAGGCTCCCTATAATCCAGACACATGCCCCATGATCCATCCTTATTATGCACCAATAGTACTGGAGCAGAGAAAGAACTTTGACTAGGTTGAATTATACCAGCCTCTAACATTTCTACAATCATATGTTTAATTTCACTATTTTGGACATAAACATATCTATAAGGCCCGCTGTTTGGATGAACACTCCTTGGAATTAAATGAATATCATTATCATGATCACGAATAGGTGGGAGTCCTTTGGGAGTTTGAAACGCCATGGAATTATTTTCCAAGAAATTTTGGAGATCTGGAGAAATAGATGATTTTGATTTTAGAATATCTAGTGAGCATAATTGTGCAATTACTCCTCATTTTTCTTTCTTCGAAATATTTTTCATGACATTAGACCTTATTATCTTTCCCGACTTCCCTGCTATACCATGTAATTCGATATCCTTTCCTTCCAAAAAAAATTCCAGGAAATTTGTTTAAAATTAAAAGGTACCATCCCCAAAGATTGTAGCCATTATACTCTTAGTACAACATCATCACCTCGGATTGGAATGGAAAGCATTGGACTATTCAATACATATTCCCCCATGGTTAGCTTGATATTATATCATTTTCAATAGAAATTTGTAGTTCCTCCATTTGCAACCATCACTTGACATTCTAGCGCTAGGTATAGGAAACAATTCAATTCCTTGACTACCTTACGATGAATAAGATTATGGGTACTACCCAAATAAATCAACATTATTACCTTTTTCTTCTTGATATGTAATTCTATCTTGAGAGTTTGAGTAGTGGTAATTCTTGCCAATGCATTACACAATATGGTCAGACTCATTTCTTCTTCTTCTAGGGTTGGTTTTTGGTGTATATCCTCTTCTTTTGAAGTTTCTTGTTCATTTTCTTCCTCCTCTTCATAATATATGTAAAATAATTCCTTCTAAGCACACTTATGAACTTTAGTGTAATTGTTATAAAAAATGTAGCAAAGCAATTTTTATATTTTTTCTTCCAATTGTTGTGGTGTAAACCTTGTAGGTTGTGTAAGTCTAAGAGTAGCAACACTTCCATCTCTATAGATGTTAGTGGTAGGCTTCCTTGTAGCCATAATTTTACATTCAATTTTTCTTGCCAACCTGAATGCCTTCTCCAATGAATCAGGTTCCCAAAGGCAAACTTCATGTTGGATGTTATCCTTTGAAGTCTCTATGAAGACATCAATCTTGTGTTCCTCTGGAATATCAATTACCCTTATATTCAATTTTTGGTAGTCCTCAATGTGCTCCACCACTGAAACCTTTTGTTTTATATTTATCAATTGGCTAAAGAAGGTGTTTCTCTTTGTATCCTCATAATGTGCTATCATTTCCTCCATGGAAATTGAAGAAGTGACAATTTTTTTATGGGAGCAAAGCCATAGATACAATACAAATGTATTTTGTTCTAAACATAAAGTTGCAATGCATAACTTTTGTGTGTTTTTCACATTATTCAGATCAAAATATTGCTCCATTTGTAGTATCCATGTTATGGGATCCTTTCCATCAAACTTCCTCATATCCATCTTTGGAATATGGTGGTTCTTCAATCAAACATTAGATTTTATGAAATCACGATTAACATTTATTTTGTTCTCATCATGATTTTCCTCTACCATATTTATACCATTAGGAATCATTTTTTGTATTATCCTTGTCATCAAACTTTCCATGTCCTCTTTTATTTCATTCTTCATGTCTTCCATGCTGACTTTCAGTTTTTCATCAATCTTAGCTTCCAAGTCATCCATCTTAGCTTCCATGCCAACTTCCATGCCATCCATCTTAGCTTCCATGCCATTCTTCAAACAATTGATCTTAGCTTCCACACATTTCTTCAAACCATCCATCCTAGCTTCCATGCCTTTGTTCAAAACTTCATTTCTTTTTTTGTTGCTCTTTGCGAGAGAGAAATTTGGTGCACTTTCTATTGTAAATTTGATATGTCATGTTGCGTTTCTTCCTCTTCACGAGGCATAGTAGAGCCTTCAAAAGGTTTAATGGTTGTTGAATTCTTTTTGGGCGGAATTTTAGAACCCAATACTAATATCTATGCTTCAATATTCCTTTGGAATCAATTTGAACTAGTTTTTCACACAAGACTTTTACAATTCGAAAAAAAAAAATCATGCCTTTTTCTTGCTTTTGAGGACCTCAATATTGAAACTAAATTATTTCCATGATTTAAGACCTTAAATATCTTAATTTCGGCCCTGTAGTATCCCTCTAAATATTCTTTCAAATGCCATAGGTCTCACCTAATTTATGCCATAGGTTCTTCAAGGTAAAGTTATGCCCAATCTCCCATAATGACCTAATTATGAACTATTTCAGTACAAAAAAATTGCACCACATTCCACGTGTGGCAATTTCCTCATTAGGCTCTTAAATTGATACAAAGGAAACCACAGTGCATGTAATTGTGGCCACTTTTTATAAAATTCCAATTTGACACTCAGAGAGAGAGAGAGAGAGACAGTTATGAAAAATTTCACTCGGTCGCTTCTTTGATATGAATTCTGGAGCCTGAAAAAAAATATAACTTCCAGAGATCGTATCTCCAAAAATATTACGAACCAAGATCTCAAATTTTTACAGGAAGTTCCTCAGGATTTCTGCTTCGTTGTGTAAAAAAATAAGATTATGAGCGTTCATATAAAAATATTTAGAGCGCAAATTCCACGATGAGATGTTTTAGGTGAAATTCAGGAGCCTGAAAAAACTCTAACTTCTATAGATCATATCTCTGAACATATCACAAACCATGATCTAAAAATTTTACATTCCATTCCCTAGGATATCAACTTCACTTTATACAAATTTCAACTTCTAAACCTTCGTACAAAAATCTTTATAGAACAAATTTAATAATGGCTTGTTCAGAGTAGTGAAACCCTTGAATCCAAAGCTTATATACCAAATGTTATGAAACCAACTCCAAAAATAGAAGAAAAGAGAGATCAATGCCTTAGAAATAAGCCACTTATAGGGGGATATATCCTTTACAATACATAAATGAACAATTATTGGATGATATAAATGAAAAAACCTCCTTCTATATATAGGATTCCACGGGGTAATAATATAATCCTAGCCGACCTAAGAATAATAATGTAATGGCACAATAATAACAAAATTGGGGTTATAGGGGTATAACAATAACAATAAGGGAGTTATACTGACAAAAATAAGGTATTATACTAGTAATATAGGGACCTAACAAATAAGCTCATCACATCTCTTTGATTTTGAGGAGCAGGTACCCTTTTCATAATAGTGATTTTGCTTGGGTCCACCTATATTCCTGCTTGCGAGATTGAGTGTCATAATACAACTCTTGATCTCTTTAGAAATTCACACTTTTCTAGGCTCAATAGGAGATTCATATCAATGCACCTTCTCAATACTTTACCCAAAATGGAGAGATCTTCCTCAAAGTCATCCCCATATGGTGTGAAATCATTCATGTAGATTTCAAGAGAGTCATGGACAAGCTTAGAGAAAATTCTCAACAAATATCTTTGGAAGGTAGCTAGGGAAGTGAACAATCCAATGTGTAGGACTTTGTAAGTGAAGGTGCCCCAAGGGTAGGTGAAGGTAGTATTATCCTGGTCTTCTGGGTTGATTTGAATCTGGTTGTACCCATTGAACCCATCTAAGAAGAAAAATAAGTTCTTCGTGCAAGGCCATTCGTGACTTGGTCTATAAAGTCCAAAGGTAAATAGTCCTTCTTGGTGGCTTTGTTAAGTTGTCGAAAATGAACACGAATTCACCATTTTCCATTCTTCTTCCAAACTAGGACAAGAGTAGATACCCACTCACTGTCTGTTATGGGATAAATGAAACCCGCATCTAATAGTTTCTGCAGCTCTTCCTTGACTATGTCCTTTTGAGCTCGGTTCATCCTTCTTTGGGGTTGTCACACAGGCTTGCATCCTTCTTTGATGTAAATACGATGTCTTCATACTGAAGGATGAACCCCTTTCATGTCCTTATAATCCGAATAAAATGCATCTAGGTTTTATTTTAAAGACTAGCATAGAGTATTTTATTCTTCATCCGAGAGGTTTGAGTTTATTTTCACAGATCTAGATAGGCCAAAATCAGCAGAGTTGGTGGTTTCAGACATTGAATCGGTTGAGTGAAGTTCCATCCAAATTTGGCTTTTAGACTCTTTGACTAGGTTTTCAAGAGGAATGCTATTGCGGGATTGGTTTTGAATTTCTTGGTCAATGAGTTCATCTTCATCAAGTTACGCCCCTCTAAAAACAACATGTATGGTACAAATAAGGTTATTTGTATATACCTCATATTCTTCATCCTTCAACCATATAGGTATATCATGATCAATGGATGGTTGGGCTAGAGGATATAATAACATTTGTTTAGACAAGGGCCCATTTTTAATAGTAATGTTTCCGATTTTATAGCTAATATAAGCATATGCAGTGGATAATCAAGGTCTCCCTAAGATGAAAGGGTATCCATTGAACTTCATTTTTAGTTGCAAAAGTAGGAAATCTATAGGATACTCCTCGGATTAAATTTTAAAAATAACATCCCCAACAATTCCTTCCATAGTTATTGTGGATCGATTTTAAGTTGCAGAAGTATTGTGGTTCTCCTCAAAGACCCTTGGAGATTGAGTTTCATCATAGTTTACTTGTTCATGACATTGATAGCAGCCCCTAGATGAATCAAAGTATTTGGGTGTATGACACCATCTATGTGCACATATACAACTGGACTTCTAGGGTCTAGGTACTTTGGAAATATCACCCTTCCCAACATTAAATGAGACATGTGGCCTACTACATTGATGGTGGGGATATATTTCTTCTTTCTCTCGGGTTTCTTCAAGAAATTTTCCTTAATGAGCCTATTGTAAATACTGACATACTTAATGGCCTGGAGAAGTGGTATATTTACAGACAAAATTTTCAATTGTCCTAGAAGTTTAGTCTCCTCTAGGGTGTGCTAACTAGGATGGATCAAGCGCTTAGGAAAAGAAGGTTGTTGGATCTGAGTGTTACCTTCTTCCTTTTCATCCTCACCCTCTACAGGTGGAGATGCAGGATGGTTTTTTGCGAGTACTCTTCTCGATATCAGATTAATCTTATGTATTTCCATAGCATAAGTTCTATAGGATGTCTCTCCACTATCAACTTGTTGTGCATTTTTGTTGTTTGGGTTCAGATTTGGTTGTGCAAGCATTTGAGGGGTCTTGGTTGGAGCGGCATGAGTAAGATGAGGTTTAGGTTGAGGTGGAGGTATTAGAGTAGATGATTGATTGTGTTGAGGCCTTCACCCTTGGGATAGATTGTTCCAAAGAGGTTGTTATGGAAGATACTGCAGAAATGGTTCGTTCATAGGATGAGGGTGATATGGAGGGTTGTAAGGAAATGAATGAGGTGTTGGAAAGAAAGGAGGAGTGTAGGTGTACCAAGGTTTCATGGGTGCACACTTATTATTGTGATAATGAGTGTAAGGTGCACCTTTCATATCTTGATGATATGAATTAGGCACTTGAGGCCTTCTCTAGTTGATGAAATAGAGTTTCGTTGGCCCCAATAACCCACACTGATATAAAGCTTTAAGTATAGGTAAGAAGGGCACTTGACTGTGGCATGATTCTCCTCACAGACTAAGAAAACATATATGACACTTAGTGGACATTCATTTCTCGGGTGCTTTCTGGTAAATCTAGGGAAAAATATAGCCAAGGTTCTTTCTGACTCCTCTTGCTTCTTTTTTACCTTCATTTTATCCATTTGAAAAGCAAAGGTGTGAACCATGTTACTCTTGAAGTCCTCAACCATATTTCTAATCGCCTGTTTGATGGAGGTGGAAGAGGAAGGGGTATTGAATGTAATTTGGCCAACTTTGCCTTTTGTCCTAACTTCCCTAGAATGGTTCTTGAAGGAAATTTTGATTATTTCATAATGAATTTGGAAGATATCTCCTCCTAATAATATATTTAAGGTTTCTATCACTTCCTCTCTAATCCCTCAAATAATTACAAGTTTAATCGATCTAGAATCAAGAGTAAAATTGGCTCACTTATAGTTTAACTAAAACCTCTCTTCATATTCTTCTAGGGATTCATCAGGCCCTAGGGTCATCGTAAATATCTGATCCTTAGTTTCCTTGGACTTACAATAGTATTTGTATTTGTAACTGAAGGCCTCTTTCTGTTGTTCCTAGGTAGTGATTTTGTTCCCAGATAGACCCATGAACCAGAACAAGGCTACATCCTTAAGGGTGGATGGGAATAGCTAGAATTTATGACCATCAGAGGCATAATCATAGGTCATATAGAAAACATCAAATTCAAACATGAATGTGTGAGGGTATTCGAAGGTAATTCCATGAAAGTGTGGAAGAGCTGAGGGGCTAATGTTTTTCATCTTAAATTCCCCATATGACTCTCTAATTGGAAAGGCTTCCTGGGTTTCAATTTCATCCATGGTTGAGATAGGTGAAGTAGGTCCCTTATGTGAAACAAGATCTTCTTCCTGCCCAATCAGTTCTTCAAAATTTTTATAAGGCTCATCTAAGGTGTGTTCAATCTAACAGCCATTGGAGAAGAGTGAAGGGTGACTATGTGGTGATGTGGGGGTTTTATGTAAAACATTTCCCTGAGTATCCGTATTCCTACAAGGCATGAAAATCATAATTTTTTTTATTTTTTTCGGTTTTTCTTCTTTATATTTCTTAAATAACATTAAAAAGGGAAGCATAAAATAATTCTAAGAAAAAATCAAAGCATCTACTAGACAAATCCCCGGCAACAACGCCAAAAAGTGGTGAGTGCTTGCATTGCACCAAGAACACTACAGCTTCTAGAGGTAGCCCTAATTTACTTTATCAACCCAGGGTTCATATACACTTGGAGGTGACAGTGCTATATACACAACATATGCATTCTACTCATGACATCCTCTTTCGTTCTCTATGGAATGATGGTACTTCTAGGGTTTTTAGGTGAAGTCTGTCATACTACTAAAATTAGGCCTAGGGCTAAAAATGTTTAAAATCCATGGCACTATCAGTAAGTACATAACTATACCATAGTAAAAAAGTACCTATAACTATTCTATAATGAAATAAATCTACTTATTAGACTATGATAAGAATTGTAAAGAAACCTAGGTACCTTGCATGAAGTAAATTGTTGAATTGAAATGACATAAAGGAAACTAATATAATCACTCTTATCTAGGCCAAATGGCTACACACACTCTACTTACCTTATGCTCTATCTATCATTATTTTATTCATGTAGCTATTCATGACCTTACTATGCTTGAAAATGTGTTGTTTTGCAGCTAGGAGAAGAACGTGCTAAGGTGGCTAATGGAACATTTGAATACATGGGGGCAAGTTTGGAGGTGTATGAGTGGTTTTTTAAGTTTAAGAGGATGGCCTTTGTGGTTTATAGGCTAAATGAGGAGCCCATAGGTGCTATTTCAAGTGTTTTTATAGGTTTCTTGTAGTGCTACAAGCAAGTCCTAAATTTCTATAGGAAACATGGTAAGGGAAATATGATGCCAAAAAGAGGTAGAAAAATGGTGGGGAAGGTGGTGTGAAGGTGTATGAGGATGAGTAGGAGATATCACACCCCTTGGCATAGCTCAAAAACTCTTGGGAGGCATGTCCTTCACCCCTAGTGTTTTCTCACGGTGTAGGGATGAAAATCCCGAAAACATGACTGATGGTGATTTTGATGAACATAAGCCTAAAGGGAGATGAGAGATGAAGCTGGAGGTGATGGTGAAATTATCCTTGGCTGTGCTAGCTATACCTGCAATCAAACAACCTATTTATGCAATACAAATTGACAAATCTATGATAAATATAGTGGAAAATATGACTTGAATTTCTAAAGAAAATCTATCCTAATCTAGAAACAAATATCTACCATAGCATATTGAACATGTTCATGGAATTAGAATGACTAAACTCAATGATTCCAAGAAATCATAAAGTAGCAATCATTTTTTGTTTGTGGGGAAGATCTACTCTCCTCAAGCTCTATTGATAGAGGTGAGAGGGGGAGGCTTGACTCACATATTTATTGATTGATCATCTATTCTACCACTCATGCAAGTAGACTAGATCTACAACAAAATATAAATGGAATCAAACTAAAATAGTCAATGAAAACACGAACAAACTAGCTAACTATTCATAAGAAAAAATAGCTAAACGACATTAAAGTAAAGAATGATTACACAAGGGAAGTTGAGGCACATGGATTCATCCCTAACCAGCAAGCCTAGATTTGTGGAACTAGATCACTAAGGAAAATTCTGAATACTTATTTCATTTCAAAATATAGCCTCATTACATCAATATAAAAATATTGAAAAACTGATTACAAGGGAAAAAAGAAAAATGGGTTTCTCCAAAATCTGAATCATAATGAGCTCTTTATCAACTCTATTTAACCTAAAGGGTAGCTATCAACAACTCCCAATAAAATAGGTGATGAGTCCACTTGAATCGAAGTGAAGTATGGCTTGATTACACTTGGTCTTGAGTTTTCTTCAGTGCCTCTGATTTTGAGGTGTTGGAGGGAATCTTGAGGATATCTTGGCTGCCTTCGGGAGTCAAGGAGGGTGGAAAAACACCTAGAATATCTCGTTTTTGTCTACCATGAGTATTTATGACAAATCTCCACAAAAATTCCATATCTTCATGATTTTCCTGCATTTAATCTTATGTTAGGTACTCGAGGTATGTTAAGCCTCAATCACCACCTACACTAGCATCATAAGACCATAATATAATTAGAATGAAATAAAAAGAAACTTAATAAGGAAAAAAGGTGACCATTAACCCCTCCAAATGTATGTAATTATGGAGCTCAGCAAAGGTCTAAGGATCAAAAGAAGAAATGAAATGCTAAAAAGAAAAAATTATTCTCAAAAGAAGAAAGTGATTATCAGATCAATCAAAGTGTGAGAGGCGATGAGAGAAGTGAGATATTGTTATTGATTGAATTTGAATAAATTGAAGTAGAAATAAATTATGATGGAGAACTTAGAAATGCATTGAAAGAAATAAAATCCCTTATAAATATGGTGGGTTAAATAGAGCAACATCTTAAAGATAAAAATCATGATTTACATTCCACTATTTACCTCAAGGTGGAGCTAGAAGAAGCGAGAAGGATAGAGGGTTTTTTTATCAACATAGCTAAAGAAAATAGAAGAACTTTGTGAAACAATAGAATAATTTTTTCTTTTCAAAGAATAAACTAAATAGGTCACACACAACTTAAAACCTCCCAAAGGATCTAATACTCTAGATCATATCCTCAAGATTCAAATATCTCCTAGCTTCAAAACATGACTTTTTTATTAGGAAGGCTAGGATACATCCAAATATAAATCATCGAATGAAGAGCAACCTAAGAGCCATCTACATACATTCACTATGTCCAGTAGTTACTCATTTGCATATTAAAAAAATCAGCAAAGGAGTGAATTTGTTCGAAGAAACCACTTTACAATATATGATACATCTAGTTTATAGTGTTTTGACATTCCAATAGAAGTATGAAATTTTCATATAGGTTGTATCGCTGGTCATGTTTGAGTTTCCAACATGAGGATTCAATTCTTTGCTCTCCCTCTCTACATGAGAAATGGGAACAAATCTATGGACCTGTAATCTAGTGTCAAAGTAAAAAATGATTCATTGTACATATTCAAGGATAATTTGTCTATACCTTTCCAATGCAACTTAGAAAAAGGCCGGTGCATAAGGATTATGTGGGGAGGGAGGGGTGAGAATATGAGAAGAATTTTGAATCTCCCTACCATGATGACCACACCCAGAAGGGTTGGAAATATGTCAAAATACAATCAAGGATTTGGAGGCTTAAATAGAGAACAGGGAACAAGGTGATTACAACTGGGTGAGAGAATTTGAGACAAGGAAGGAGTGGATCGAGGGTATAGGATGGAAAGATAAAGCTACCTATGGGAGTATGACTATGATGTAAAGTGATCCAAGTGGATATTAGTGGCCATTGACTTCTTCCACCTAGATCTCCAATTATTACTTGGAGGGATATTTCCAACGAGGTATCATACATGCCAAACAAAGATCATATGACAAAGTTATGACCCCAGGAAGTTGGCTGTCGAACTAACCTCGACGGGGCCCAAAAACCCTTTGTGTTCCATCTCCTAGGATTATGGACTAGGTTGTCTATGGTTTCCCTTTGTTTTTCAATAGTAAACAGGCCATTGAGATTCACAATAACATAGTTCAAAGGCATGTAAACACCACATCAATTCTGAGAGATAATATACCCTCGCTTGAGCTAGTTTATTTTCATTCTACTTGTAATAATATTTTAGTTCTTTGATTTTAATGAAATGAATATTTATTTTTGTTGAATATTCATGTTTTTTCTATATCTATATTCTGTTGCATTCGTAAATACGTTTGAATCAATAGATTTATCTTTTCTCAAAATTTTTGCTTATGTTTATACATTTATTTTGTTGCATTCTTACATAAGTCGATATCAATAGTATCAAAGCATTCTACCCTTTCTCTATTTTTATTTTCATGTCCCCAATAGGGTCACGGTATAAGGATATAGGGCTTGAACTAGTTGAACCTGTGTAAGACCACCCTCTTAAACCTCAATGAACTCCCATGGGGGAAGAAAATAAATATTAAAGACAAGGGAGCAGGAGATTATTTTAAAGTATTTCTTGAGGAAGCCCTTGAGAGATAGAGGAATGCAATGATGGATAAATTTTCCCAAATATTACAATGGCTACACACATACGACACATATTCATCAAAGATCCACTCCAGAGGCACCACTCCCTTTAAGGTATAATTCAACTTTGAAATTCCCACTTGAAGTCTAGATAGATGTAGACATTGTATATATATGTTCAAATCTGTTGGAATGGTATTTTTCAGTTCATGACTTTTCCAATCGGGAAAATATTAATTTTGCATTCCTCAAATCAACCCCCCATGTCAAGGACTTGTGGGAAACCTACTATGGACAGAGGGATAAGAGAGAACCGTCACTTTTTTCAGCTGCACCCACCTGGAATTGTTTTTTAAATCCCATAAAGGAACACTATTACCCCATCGGGACCTATGAGAAAAAGCACATACAATGAACAATGTTATAGCAACAAAGGGACCAAGATGTGCATGGGATGACGAATATTTTCCATACCTTGCACACAAAGTTGGGTATCAATGATTTTGAAAAACATCTAGTGCTCAGGTTCCATGTTATATTTCATACATACATTTAGGAGGAAATGGATTTCCTAGAAATTTTATCACTTGGTGCAACATACTGCTACGCTGCCAAGATTAAGCAAAAATTTAAATAGAAGAAGAAAGACTTTGGATCTATGAATATTAAGCAAGGGAAGGACGCCCCCAAAATTTAGAGAAAAGAACAAATCCAAGGCAGGGAAACCTCAAAAAACCTATTGAAGCCACAAGAAAATAAGGACATGAGGAAATGATGTGAGCTCCATAAGATCCCCACTCACAATAAAAGTGATTTTTGAGGTAATAAGTCATTGGTGTTTGAGAAGAAAGATTATAAATCATATGCATGTTCTAAATATGAGTCAGAACCTGATAAGGAGAATTAAAAAGGGAAGCATATTATTGATTTGGAGACCAGTGCCACCATTTCCACCACCAAGATCCACAAGATTGAGCCTAAGGATCCAAAGGAGGGGGAGGGACACTTTCGCTCACAAATATGGGTGAAGGGTTGTCTGTTCTAGTTCATTGTCAATATTGGGATTCAAAATAACTTCATATTAGTACAATTCATGAAGTGGTTGGTCCTACCAACCACACCACATCGTCAGTCGTACACCATCAGGTGGCCACAACAAGGACGAGATATTTGTGTTATCTAGTAGTGTTGCCTACCCTAGAGCATAAAACCTTTCACAAATGAGATATTACGTGATGTTTTCCCCTTATAATTTTTTGATTTATTATTAGTTCAATGATAATTGTGTAAGAATCATGCTCTGTATGAATGTAAACCTTATACTGCTATTATTGCTTTGGGAAATAATTTTTACAGGCTACTAGAGGTAGCCTCACCTACTGCCATCTATTTGATCTCTGTGAAGCAATGCAATAAGATAATTTTAAATTTAGTGGAAGACATTTTTTATTTATTATTAACCAATGTTTCATAGTTTCCACATGAGTCCATCATCAGGTAGTTTTGGTCCACATTTGTGAAAATGAGAGCGTGAACAATCAGAGCAATTAATAGTCATCTTAGGAATATAGGGTTTATGTCATCTTGTCTCCAAAGACTAAGAAATGTGTCTTCCTTATGATCCCTCTTTAGGGAAAGAAGAATATTGTAGCCATGTCCACAACCACTAGATGGGTTTCATCCACACAATAGTAGTAGATGGATAAGTTCATGGAGGAGTATAGTTACATATTCACCCCACCAATAGGGCTACCCCTACACTTTCATCTCAAGCATTCCATCGATCTGACCCTGGGTGCACTGCTACCAAACATACCAACATACTCACACTGTATTATTGACAATGATGAAATTAAGAGGAAGATTCAGGGGTTGTTGTAGAAATCACACATCTGGCCAAGTTCATCACCCTGTGGGATCCCGATCGTGTTGGTACAGAAGAAAGATGAGAACTGGAGACTTTGTATTGACTATCAAGCACATAATATTATCATTGTATGAAATAGGTGTTATGACCTAAAAAATGATCACCTAGCCATTTCTAACTAGGTCAATTGAAATACACAATGTAGGATTAATTTTACCATAGTAAAATCTCTTTGACCATGGGAAATAATTTAGTAAACCATTTTTATTAAATTATTTTGCACCCCTTGAGAATAATTTAATAATTTAATATTTATTTAATTTTCTCTCGAAATAATTACTAAATCATTATTTGATAATTATTCCTTGTGACATTTGACTAAATCACCTAGGAATAATTAAATAAATCACTATTTATTTATTATCATTTAATTCCATTTTGGGAATAATTGTTAAATAACTATTTAATAATTATTTCAATTTCACACCATTCCCAATCTTTTTGAAATAATTAATAAATCATTTTATTTGTTAATTATTTTTAAATAAATATATTTGACCATTTTTAATATATTTTATCTCTCCAAGAAATATAATAAATGTTATCGAATGGTTAGGTCTTGATTTGGTCAATAACATTTTATTATTTCACTTTTTTGAGATCAACCCAAATTATACTTTGTTATAAATAAGAGGTTTTCCATTCATTTTTGTTATAAATTATACTTTGCACATATGAAGTGTAAATAGACACATATTTTTGTTAGGGTCACTTGTCAAAACTGACTTAAGTGAAGAATTTATGGTACATCATCCTGATATCTTTACACTCACAAATGGAGATTTGAATAGTGTATTAATTCAACTCGTGGGTCACAGGCACCAACTGAGCAGGAGATGACACAATATGGGTGAGATCTTAGGACAAAGAGTCTCGACAGGAAAATGAGAATTCAAGCCCCAGATTTGCGATCTATAGCACACATTTTTTCTGGTTTACTGCGTTTTTCACTATTTCCATTTCAATGCATGCATTTTGCATCTTTTTCGGGAAGAAAATCATTTTTTTTTCGGAATTTACGACTATGCTATATGTGGACTAGAAAGTGTTTATTTTCTCACTTGAGTCTCCCCTAGGCCTAGATTCTCTTATTTTTTTCTCTTTGAGAAAGGTTAAACCCCCCCTAGTTTTTAGTAATGTCGGCCACTAATTTTTAGGGTCTGGTCCATTGACTTGCAACCCTTTAGGATATTTTATTCACCATTTAACTCCATTTTTAGTTTATTATTTCATTCCCTCGTAGGATCCCCTTATGTGACCTAGGTTTTAGATATTATTTCTTATCATTTGGAGGAATTTTCACCTTTGAATTTGTTTTTTCTTTGTACCATTTACAATATATTAGGGCCTATATATCATAATCCCTTTGACATTATATATTTTAGGTTATTTGTCAATATTTTAGTAGATTTTCTAATCTCTTATTTAGTTGTTTGATAGCCCATTTTGGGTGGCGTTTGTGTTCTTAGATTTCTTGTTTCTTTTATTATCCATTTAGATCTTTATTTGCAGTTATTGAAAACTTTATTTCAGCAACACATGGCACCCTGAAACATGCTCAATTAACTCATACACTAAAAAAAAATTCCACACACACTTGCACACCTTAAGAAAACATGAGATTGGTTAAAATATCCAAGCCGAGACTTGAAACATGCCACATAATAATAATCTAAAAAACATATATTAAGCTCATTTTGGCACCAGGGCTAAAAAATATATGTATTTAGGTATAGGATAAGTAGGATAGGCTTCAAATAACAACCATCAATCACTTAAATGGAGTAATAGAAGTTGAATTATTAGGGAGGTTAATATTCTTTACCATTCCATGGTCCAATTCTGGAGTGCATCAAAAACATGATTTAGAGAGAGTTAGGCTACTTCAACGTGTGAGCAATTCTCCTCAAGGCTACCCAACCCATTGTAGGGAATTATGTGTGATGGGTTATCACCAGGAATCTCAACACTTGACAACCCACGTAGGATGAAGGTAACTATAGTGACCAGTCACAGGAAAACACCTTATATGACTAGTTGTAGGCAGTGTTTGGCTCCCTATTGGTGAGCCCTGGTATTACTCCAAGAATGATGAAACTCACATAGGCTACCATACTTTACTTTATCAACATGGGTTTCATAAAATATTTGAGGTGACAATGTTATATATAGAGCAAATGCATTATAATGATGTCATCCTCTTTTGAAATCTACGAATGGGGTGTTATTTCTAGGGTTTATGAGTGAAGTATGTCACACTTATGAATTTAGACCTAGGGGTAAAAATGAATCACATCCACTATTGCATCAGTACGCAAATAAATTTTTTACACCAAGAAAGTACATGTAACTACTCTGAAATGAAATAAATATACACATTAAACTATGATTAGAAATGGAAGCAAACTAGGTGTCTGGTGTGAAGTAAATTGCAGAATTGAAATTTCATAAAGGAAACTAACCTAATCACACTTTTCTGGGTCAAATCACCAAATACACTCTGTCTACTTCATGTTCTATCTATCATTATTTTAATAATGCAACTAATCATGACCTAACTATGCTTGTAAATGTATTTTTTTGTAGCTAGGAGAAGAAAGAACTAAGGTGGATTATGAAGGGCTTGAGCTCATCGGTGCAAGGCTGAAGGTGTCTGGGTGGTTTTGGCAAGTTTTGATGAGGTGGATGGTGGTATCTAGGTTTAAGGAGGTTTCAATGGGTGCTGCTATGGGTATCATGTAGTGCTACACGAAAGTCCTGAATTGGTACAGGAAATAGTCCAAGGGCCATTAGAGGCCAAAAATGGGTGATAAAAGTGTAGGGAAGGTGGAGTGAAGGTGCCTTTTGATGTGTGGAAGGTGGAAACCCCATTATCCAAGCTTAGAGCCTCTTGAGAAGCCTGTCTTGTACCTCTAGTGTTTTCACACCTTATGAAGATGAAAAACCTAAAAATAGGGTTGATGGCGATTTTGGTGAAAGGAAGGTTGATGAAAGGTGAGAAATTAAGTTCAAGGTTCTAGTGATGTATTCCTTGGCTGTGCTACTTGAATATGCAATAAAACTCCCTATTCATGCAACAAATATTGAAAACTTCGTGATGAAGGAAATGGAAAAGATGAGTTGAATTTGGAAAGCAAACCTACTATAGCCTACAAACACAAATCTAACTCAAAATTATAAGCGTGTTCATGGAACTACGGTAACCTAACTATTCATTACAATAAATCACAAAATAAAAATAAAATTTGGCCTGTGGAGAATGTTTGCCCTCCTTGAGATATAATGAAAGATATAAGAGTCGGAGGATTGACACAAAAATTTCTGAGTTTATAGACTATTCTACCAACATGTAATAAAAATTAATATACATCAAATAAAAATGGAAGAAAATTAAAAATAGTGAATTCAAAAGTAAGCAAACTAGTTAAGTATTCATAATAAAACTAGCTACAATGACATAAAAGTAAAGGATGAATAAAAAATAGTGACTAAGTCCAATGGATTGGGTACTAACCCACAAGCCTAGCCATATGAAACTAGATTAGTGAAGCACAATATGAATACTTATTTTATATTAGAAAATAGTCTCATTACATCAACATGAATGTATCAAAAATATATTACAAGAGATAAGATTCTATTAACTTCTTTCAAATTTTGAATACTAATGAGCTCTTTCTCAGTCCTATTTAACCTAGAGGGTAGCTACCAACACCTGCCTAAAAAGTAGGTGATGTGTCCACTTTGACTGCAAGTGAACTATAGCTTTGGTGCACTTGATTTTGAGTTTTCTTTGGTGCCTTTGATTTCAAGTTATTGGAGGGAATCTTGAGGATCGATTAGCTACATATGGGAGTTAAGGAGGTGAAAATTTACCCTAGAATATCTCCTTGTTGTCTACTCTGAGCTTTAATGGAAAAATCTTCATAAAAAACACAAAACATTTGTGATTTTCCTACATTTAACTCATTTTAGGCATTCGAAGTATGAAAAGCCTTAATCGCCACCTACACTAGCAACATAATACCACAATATAATAAAATTTGGGAAAAGGAGAATTAATAAGGAAAAAATGTGACAACTAACCCCTCTCAATGTACCTAATGATCGAGCTCATCATCAACCCCCTACCAAATGGTTGCTCATCCTATCACTAGCTTAGTTATCCTTCTGCATTTATTTCAAAGATTTGATGTACCCATTGACTTCCAAAGTAAGAAGTGTGGGAGTCCCTTCAGAAGGTTAAAATCCATCATTATTTTTTTCTTCTCCCGACTCTTTGTTCTTCTCTTGTTGGTATTTTTCATCACTGAGCCCCAACAGCAAGGGTGAATTGAGCTTCAAACCAAGACACTGAATATTTCTACCCTACATGGCCCTCTTGTATAGTGGTGCTCTTTGGATAGTTTCCTTGATCTCCTAGATTCTTCTTGTGGTCTTTTGGAGTCATCCTCATTAACTTTTCTTCATCTTTGGGCCCCGATTTTTTATGCAAAAATTTTATAGAGGAAACTTTCCAATTCCTGTAGTAGTCTTCCTCTTCCTTCTTCTTGCTCTAGCTTTCTTAGAAATGGAGGGAAATGGTTTGTGGAGGATATGAATGGATTCATGACATCAATTTATTTATGCATGAGTGAGCAGAGTGACCTCATTCCATGTTTCAGATGATCTAGTTGTTAATTGTGAAAGATAGCGTTTAGAAAGTCAACCCTTGTGCATGTAGTAAAATAAGGTATTGGGAATGGTAAATATAGGAAGGAAATAAATTATCATGCTCTCCTTGAATATTATAAATCCTTGAGTGAGTTCTCTCCTTCATGAATGAGTTTCTTGAAACATTTACAGAAGTTTCTTGTAGTCCTACAAGAATCCTGTAGCTGCTAGATTTGCCAATGGAAATTATAGTTAGGAAATTAAAATGAAAACTTTTTCCTATCCAAGAAGTGAAATGGATGAATTGGAATATGATGGAGTGGTTCATGGAATTTGAAATTAGAGGATAAGGATAAATTTATAAAATCTTCTCTTATTAATCCCAAATACCATATTTAATCAATAAGCCGCAAAAAAAAAACAAATAAGTGCATAGGTATTTTTCTTTATTTTTCCTTTTTTCGTTTCTTTATTTTTATCTTTTTTCTCTCTCCTTTTTTTTTGAAGGCAAGTGGGCTGCCTCCATAGAGGTTTTCAACCCACAGGCCTATGTTGGGCATCTCAATGATGTTTTCACCCAATGATATTTTAATTTATGTTTTTTCTTTTTCTCTCTTTTTTGCTCCAAGATTGCCTCATGTAGGTTTTAAAACCTAGACTTGGCCTTGGGTGCCTCATAGAGGTTTCCACCCATTCCTCTTTATTTTTTATTTTATTATTTTTTCTAGGAGGAGGAGGTGCTGCAAAACTATGGAGTTTCCCATGACATACATTCCCTATTTATTGAATTTATAAATTCTTCCCTATATAGGACATTTTTGCAAACCTTAAGCCTATAAACATTGAGAAGGAGGGGAATCCCTTGTTTTTATATGGTTCTTATATGAACTCTGCCATTATCATAAGTTGTGTCCACTTTGTAGGGTCCCATCCACATTTTCATTAGTTCTCCTTTCAAATCCTTAAACCTTGATTCATACAATAGCACCCAATCTCGTTCTTGAAATGTCTTTTCCTTAATATACTTGTCATGTCAAATATTCCTTTCAAACCTAAACACTTATGTGTGAAGGAGTGTTTGCATCCTGAACTCATGCAATCCATTAAATTGGAACAACCTCTCTTGTTGGGCCTTTGATATATCTAGGTCTCACACAGCTGCCATCCTCAAGGTGTTGAACTCAAATTAAATTGACAACAGAGCTTTCTTCCCATAGAACAAGTCATAAGTAGTGAACCTTGTTGTTGTTTTCCATATAGTGTTGTAGGCCCACATAGATTATACCAATCTGTGCACCCAATATTTTATGCTATTGCTCACTACCTTGGTGAGGATATTCTCCAAGGCTATGTTTGTCACTTCCAGTTGGTGATTTTCTTGAGGGTGGTAGGCAGTGTAAGTATTATGTTTTATCTTGTGCCTCCCCAACATATTTTCAATGAGATGAGATGTGAATTGTGCCCCCTGATAAGTGACTACATCTCTGGGGTATCCAAATTTATAGAACACATTATCTCTTAGAAATTATGCTACCTTCTCCTCGATTTCTGCCTTCACATCTTTTGTTTGAGCCTACTTTTTTAGGTAGTCAGTTCAAACTATGATAAATTTTTTATGGCCAAATGGTGGATTAATAGGTCCAATGATGTTCATGCCCCACTTTTCAAATGGCTCAGGAGCCACCTTAGTGTGAAAAGGAATATTTTCCTTCTATGTAGGTTTCTCCATCCTTTGGCACTAGTCACACCTGCTACTGTATCTTCTGGCATCCTCGTGAAGGGTAGGCCAATATTAACTTGCATGCAGAGATTTGAAGGCAGTCCTTTTTGCAAAAAAGTGGCCTCCACAAGGGCTATGATGGCATGTAGAGACGATATAAAAAAATTCTTCCTCCCTCACACAACTTCTAAAAATTTGGTCACGACTTAGCTTGAATAGATTTCCCCCAATCCATGTGAAAGTGATGCTTTTCCTTATGATCTTTCTCTTCTTCTTGCGTGAGAGGTTAGGAGGGAAATTTTTAGAAAACAAGTAGTTATATATGTGAGAAAATCATGTTGAGAGTGTTGATATACTGAATATAGGTTCATTTGGCATCTCGTCATCCACCATTCCTTCTTCATCTACAGATAGAGCAAACCTGGACGAAAAAATTTCAACAACATTCTCCTTTCTAGGTTTATCAACAATGGTTAGGTCAAACTAGTGTAATAGTAATTGTTATCCCAAAAATAGATTTGATAGGCTGCTTGATCAGTCAACTTCATGTAACTGTTTCAAACCTAATATTTTGACTGAGGCTTAGCCTCCTTAGCCTGAGAGGTCTCTCTCAAGAGTTAATGATTTGGATAAAAATATATATCGCTAACTCTATTTATTTAACAAAAAGATAAATGATAGATGTAGGTTGATAATAAAATTAGCATGTATACATTGAGCTTATGAAGTCAAAAAAATTCAGTAATCTAGTGAATCTACTTAACATGGAAGTTGAAGCATATCAGAGTTTTAGTCATGAGATAAACACACATGAAACTGTAGCAGCACAGTCAGTTCACTTATATAGGAAGTTAGAGCATCTAAAAGATGGATTCTGAGTAATATATGTGAACACCAATACAATGAGATAATATAAAATATGCAATTATAATAGGAAAAAACTAAAAAATCCTTCTGATTCTCAAGTGGGTCAGGTAGAAAATCTTTGTATTAGCTGAAAACCAGTCAATTCACAATAAGCACAATTTTGCCAAAAATGTCCAACCCCTTACAAATTCGACCTCTTGGTCATTAATAGACATCCTAAAACATGGGATGATATTCCTCTAGGCTAGATACATCGAATTTATAACTACTGACACCTTGCATAACCATAAGACATGGAATTTATTACAAAAAGACACCTAATCTACTTTATAGTCCTAATTCAAAAAGGACTCAAATTGCTTATTTCTCTCTATAACAACCTTATCTACTTAAATTTACATAATTTCAAAGTGTATCATCACATGGTAAAATATGGAGGATGGGCTTCATTTCTTCATGATCATTTTGCTAACCTCTGCCGACCTAGGAAACAGAACCCTGTTTTTTAGGCATAAGAGATTTTGGCATTCTTTGAACATTCTGACCATCATGTAACCTTCATTTCGTGGTCCTTGGATGTTGGAAGTTGGAATAAAATGTCCCATAACTCCTCCCTAGCCTCCAGATGTCTAAAACCATTTAAACACTCCTCAATATGCTGTAATGTTCTGTGCTACAAAAACACAACAATTTTGTAGCGCTTTTTGTGGCGCTACCATTTCAAGTTTTTATCCTCTAAAATCTCAATTATTTCCACTTCCTACATCATTTTAATTACCCTCTAATACATATTCCATATAAAATTAAGTTCCTAAATCAGTCTTCAACCCTTTAAAAACTGATCAAAATAAGCAAGAAAAACTGTTAGGGCAGTTTCGTAGCGCTTTTCTGCTTTTGTACACTAAATGTGCTACGAAACTCCTGAGTATGCAGATTCTTCAAAAAATTTCCAAGTGACTACTGTGTTTACCTAAAAAAATTAAAACATAACCTTACTTCAGTATTTACAATTGATACAAACTGTAAACCCACTTCATTATAACTTTCTTGAGGCATTCATTCTTCATTTGCAATACATCCTTGCAGATTTTTCCTGTTTTTTCTTGAAACATAGGTCTTTGAACAGAGCCTATATCTCCTAGTCCATGATGTATTTTGAGAAAATAATAAAGGTTTTTGTATGCCATTATTTCTTGAATAAAAACCTCTCTTGGTATTTTGAATCACATCTTGTGTTGTCCAGAAACTACATTTGAAAAACATGTGTAAAAAAGGAAAAATTTGTTTCTGAAAATAGGGCTTCAATGAAATCCTTATATCTATCAACTGATAAGACATGTGAGAAAATTGAGAGAGGTTTTTTTAGCTAGATCTGTGATGAATACAAACCTCTTTCATCATTTAATTTTTTTTTTAAATTTGGCCAGAAATTGAACTTCAAGTTGACTGTTAAACAGCTATGTACAAGACAGTTTAGTAACAGCAGTTTCGTAGAAAATTTTAATTATCAATTTCTGTCAACTCCTAATGAATTTGAAGAAACTGAAAGAATTTTTTGTAGCTAGGTCTGTTATGAACAAAAACCTCTTTCATATTTCCAAAATTAATTTTCAGCTGCTCAGAAACCGCCTTTGAAGTTGACTTTTCAAAGTCAGAAAAAAACATAGTTTTGTTATTTGCGCTACGAAAATATGAGCACTTTCATAGCGCAAAGTGATTTTTTTCAACGTGATGCACTACGAAACTATTGTTTCTTTGATAATTGGGCAGTTTTGATACAAAAAATTTTGGAAATGAAATGAATCCTAAAATGATGAATGTTTGACATGAAATAAATTTAAAGAAAGCTTCATTTGAAACTTAGGATGAGCTTTAAACTATAAAAAATCTAAAACCTTCCCTTGATCAAACCCAAATTTACTCATAAAACCCTATTTTGATCCATGAAATTTTGAAACCTTGTCAAAATGATGTTTTGAAATTTTTTGGGTGATAACAGTGTCTCCACTTGGGTTAGTGTGCCCCTGTGGTACACTAAGAACCAGTAGCTCCAATGCTGCTATCCGTTTTCTTGATAAAAAAAAAAAAAGAAAAAAAAAGAAAAAATTAAACTATCAAGATTTATCCTCAAGCTCTAATGGCCTTCACCTCGGGCTCAAGCTTGATGATCACTGTGAAAGAAACAAATATGTACCTACTAAGAAGATGGTCAGTCAATTTTGAGCTTGTCCACACACTCCTACCTACCCTAACAACTGCAATCTCCATTTTTAACTTAAGAAACATGAAACTTCCAATGAAGCTAGTCATTGATCTAATCTGACACTTGAACCTGTTGACTGCACTTGAAATAAAAATAAGCATGGTACTGAAATGCCCAAGGAAACATAAAATAGATTTGGTCATCATAATGAAAATATAATTGACAATATGGACTCCAGAAATTTTCCATGTAGTCAGCTATAGGATCAAAGAAGACATGATATGTTTGATGATTCTCATGACATTGTGCAGCTTTGGACAAGTCATGTATGCTTTTCTCAGCCACACAAGATTTAAGTTGTGTGCTATCAAACTATTGTTCAAAATTATTTTCAAAAACAGTATATTCTTCCTCAATCTCAAAAGAGAAAGGAAGCAACACCCTCTCCTTGTGTTTTGGCATGGAAAGATTTTGTAAAGAATGATCATGATCATGAAGACTATATGATTGAATTTGACCTTGAAAAACTTCAATGTCTTTCTCAATGTTCTTAGCAACTTCATCCAAAAATTTAATCTTATCTTTTGACTTGCATTCTAATGATTTTAGATAAGAAGACAAGGGCAAAGAAAAATTTTCATCTACTTCCTCATTAATACAATCATCATTCCATTGTTTAAAGGTTTGAATTGAAGGAGTGTTTTCCACCAACTCTATTCTGTCTATCCATTCTTCTAAAAACATAATCCAAAAATCTACAAATGACTTAATAGATCTGACAGGAAAGATTTCAATCCATTGTTTACATTTTTCTAGAAATGAATCATAGAACAATATGATGCAAACATCTTCATGTTTGATTGTAAGAAGCTCAGTAAAGTCACAAAAATCTGATATATGCTTCAAATTCAAAGTCAAATCTTCTCCACTGAATTTTGGACCATTCCTTAAAAAATATGTGTCCTTGGGAAAATGATTTGGGAAACCACGAATTCCTGAAAAATATATACATGCATACCTTGAAACAAGAATGGTAGCATATGAGCTCTTCATATATCGAGTCAAATCACCATGAATTTATGAATTTTAAATTATTCAACAATGGAGTCACCAAGGTAGTTGCAGCCTCAAAAATATTCTGAGCTCCTACTACCTTCTAAAATTCAGCTTCAAAATTTCGAGAAAGTATAATCTTCAGGCTCCCGGTCGATGCACAAAATTGTTATCGCAAAATTGAATCTGATAGGCTACTTGATCAATCAAGTTCATGCAACTATTTCAAACCTAATCTTTTGACTGAGGCTTAGCCTCCTCATCCTGAGAGGGCTCTCTCAAGAGTTAATGATTTGGATAAAAATATAAATGGCTAACTTTATTTAGGTAACAAACAGATAAATGATAGATGTAGGTTGAGAATCAAATTAGCATGTATACATTGGGCCTATGGAGTCAAAACAATTCAATATTCTAGTGAATCTACTTAACATGGAAGTTGAGGCATATCAGAGTTTTAATCATGAGATACACACACATGAAACTGTAAAAACATAGTGAGTTCACTTATATAGGAAGTCAGAGCAACTAAAATATGAATTCTGAGTAATATAGGTGAACACCAGTGCAATGAGATAATATAAGAGATTCAAATAGAATAGGAAAGCACTAAAAATCCTTCTGAATCTCCAATTGGTCAAGTAGAAAATCTTTGTATTAGCTGAAAACCAGTCAATTCACAATAAGCACAGTTTTGCCAAAAATGTCCAACCCCTACAAATTAAACCTCTTGGTATTTAATAGAAATTTTAAAATATGGGATGATCTTCCTCTAGGCCAGATATATCAAATTTATAACTACTTACACCTTGCATGACCATAATACATGGAATTTATTACAAAAAGACACCTAATCTACTTAATTGTCCTAATCCAAAAAGGACTCAAAATACTTATTGCTATCTATAACAACCTTATCTACTTAAATTTACATCATTTCCAAGTGTATATTCACATGGTAAAATATGGATTATGGGCTTCATTTCTTCATGACCATTTTGCTTACCTCCACCAACATAACAAACAAAACCTTGTCTTTTACGCATAAGATCTTTTGGCATTCTTTGAACATTATGACCATCATGTACCCTTCATTTCATGTTCGTTGGCTATTGGAAGTTGGCATAAAATGTCCCATAACTTCTCCCTAGCCTCCAGATGTCTAAAACCACTTTAAACACTCCTCAAAATGTTGTAATGTTCTACGCTACGAAAGCACAACAGTTTCGTAGCACTTTTTGTAGCGCTGCCATTTCAAGTTTTTATCCTCCAGAAACTCAAATATTTCCACTAAATAATTATAATTACCCTTAAATACACATTCCATATAAAATTTAGTTCCTAACTTAGTCTTCAACCCTTTTAAAAATGAACAAAATAAGAAAGAAAAGCAACTACAACAGTTTCGTCGCACTTTTCTGCTTTTTTACAAAAAATGCGCTATGAAACTGCTGAGTATGCAGATTCTTCAAAAAATTTCCAACTGAAAAAACATGTTTTCCTCCAAAAATCAAAACATAACCTTAATTTAGTATTTAAAATTCATACAAATTGTAAACCCACTTCATTCTAACTTTCTTGAGGCATTAATTCTTCATTTGCAATACATCCTTACAGATTTTCCCTGTTTTTTCCTAAACAATATGTCTTGGAACAGAGCATATATATCCTAATCCATGATGTATTTTGAGAAACTGAAGGACACTTTTGTGTTCCATTATGTCATAAATAGAAACCTCTCTTGGGTTTTTGAAACACATCACCTATTGTCCAAAAACTGCATTTGAAAAACATGTGTAAAAAATGAAATCTGTGTTTCTGACAATAGGGCCTCAATGAAATCCGTTTATCTATCAAATGATAAAACCTGTGATAGAATTGAGAGAGGTTTTTGTAACTATGGTAGTGGTGAAGACAAACCTCTTTCATAATTCCAAAACACTATTTTATTTGGCCAGAAAATGAACTTTAAATTGACTGCTAAATAGTGATGTACAGGATAGTTTTGTAACAGAAGTTTCGTATCACATTTTAATTTATCAATTTCTACCACCTCATAATGAATATTAGGACATTGAGAGAGATTTTTTTAGTTAGGCCTGTGATGAAGAAGAAACTCTTTCCGATTTCCAAAAATCATTTTTAGTTGCTCAGAAACCGCCTTTTAAGTTGACTTCTCAAAGTAAAAAAATACTAGAGTTTTTTTGTTTGTGCTACGAAACTATCAGTGATTTCGTAGTGTAAAGTGACTTTTTTCAATGTGATGCACTATGAAACTATGGTTTCTTGGCTAATTGGGTAGTTTTGTACAAAAAAATTGGGAAATGAAATGAATCCTAAAATGATGAATGTTTGACATGGAAGAGCTTTAAAGAAGGCTTTATTTGAAACTTGGGATGAGCTTTAAACTATAAAAAATATAAAACCTTCCCTTGATAAAACCTAAATTGACTCATAAAGCCCTATTTTGATCCATGAAATTTTGTATCCTTGTCAAAATGATGTTTTGAAATTTTTTGGGTGATAACAGTAACAAGCATCTAATTATTCTAGCATTCACATATGGTTTGTTCATTTAATATTGTATGGATGTTTGGTTTGTGTGTACAAAGGTCTGATAGCCTATGATATAATGTCTAAATTTGTGTAAAGCATGGAAAATTACCAACATTTCCTTTTCTATGATAGTATAATTGAGTTCAGCCTTAGACAAGTTCTTATTGATGAAATAGATTGCATAAGGTAATTTGTCTTATAACTTCCCCAATGCTACCCCCAAATATTTTCCTGATGCATCTATGTGGATGTGGAGAAGATTCTAATTTGGAACTTGGAGAATGGTCGAAGTAGTTAAATTTCCCTTAATGAGCTCAAGTTCTTGTTGACAGAGACAGGACCAAGTAAACTCAGAATATTTGGCCAACAAAACAAAGAGTGGGGAAGCCAAATTTCTGAAATATTTGATGAAAATTATATAATAGCAGGCTAAACCCATTAAAATCTTGACATCTCTCTACTTTTCAGAAGCAGGTACCCATTTGATGATGGTGATTTATTTGGGTCCACTTGTATTCCTGCTTGGGAGATTGAGTGCCACAATACAACTCCTCCTCTTTTCAAGAATTCACACTTTTCTGGGCTGAGGGAGACATGCATCTCAATGCATCTTCTGAGCATTGATCCCAAATTGGAGAGATTATTGGAATTCATCCTGATAGGGTGTGAAATAATCCATGTACATTTCAACAGATTCATGGACTAGTGCAAAGAAAATGCTCAATATATCTCTGTAGAAGTTAGCTCAATCATTTCAAAACTGAAAGGGTACTGCTTTGTAACCAAAGGTAACCCAAGCACATGTAAAATTATTATTTTTGTGGTAGTTAGGGCTGATTAGGATCTAGTTATACCGACTAAACCCATCTAAGAAGGAAAATAACTTATTTCCTACAATTCCATCTGAGACTTGATCTATAAAGGGCAAAAGGAAATGGTACTTCTTTGTGGCTTTTTTGAGTTCCCAATAATCAAAATAGATTCACCATTTTCAATTACTCTTTAGGACTTGGACAACAGGGGATACCCTCTCACTATATAATGTAGGATAAATTAAACCTGCATCCAACAATTTTTGTAGTTCTTCGTGAACTATGTCTTTTGGAGTTCGGTTTATCCACCTTTGGGGTTGGCATAAAGGCTTGCATCCTTCCTTAATGTAAATATGATGTATGCATGCTGAGGGATGCACCCCATTTATGTCCTTGTAATCCCAAGAAAATTCTTCTAGGTTTTCTTTCAAAATTTGGAATAACTACTCTTCTTCTCTATCAGACAGGTTTGAGTTAATTTTGAGAGATTTAGATGAGACAAACTCAACAACCTTGGTGGTTTAAGAGGTTGAATGAACTGAGTGCAGTTCCATCCAAGGGTGGGTATCAATTTATTTGACTATGTTTTCAAGCGGGATGTTAGTGAGGGACTTGTTTTGAATGACATGGTCAATGAGTTCATATTCATCAAATTTCCCCCCTCTAAGAATAACACATATGGAAAAAATTGGGGGAATGTTGTATACTTCATCTTCTTCTTCATCTTTATATTCATAGTCCAACCATATATGTAGGTCATGGGCAATGGAAGGATGTGTTGGAGGATATAAGAACAGCTTTACAGATAATAGCCCATTCTTAATATTCATGTTTGTGGCCCAACACATGATATAAGAATCGATAGTGGCTAACGAAGGTCTCCCTAAGATGAGAGGATATCTATTAAACTTTTTTTTTGGTTGGAGAACCAAGAAATCTGTAGGATACTCCCAAGATTCAATTGAAGCCATAACATCTGCAATAATTCCTTTCAGAGTTATTATGGAACAATTTGCAAGTTACAAAAATATTATGGTTTTCCTTAATGTCTGTTGGAGGATGACTTTAAGCATAGTTTCCTTGTTAATAACATTGATTGAAGCCCCGAGTTTAATAAAATTATTGGGGACTATGACACCTTTTATGTGCACATCTACAACTAGACTCCTAGGGTCTAGGTACTTTGGAAAGACCACGCTTCCCAACATTAAGTCAGACAACTCTCCTAGTACATTGATGGTGCGGGTATCTTTCTTCTTTCTTCGAGGTTTCTTGAAGCACTTTTCCTTCATGAGCCTATTTTAAATAGGGAAATCCTTGATGACCTAGAGAAGGGGTACTTTTACCCACAATTTTTTTAGTTCTCCGAGAATTTTCATCTCCTGTAGAGTGTTCTCACTAGAATGGATCAAGAGATCATGAAAAGGAGGTAGTTGGATATGAGTGTTACTTTATTCATTTTCCTCCTAAACCTGTAAAAATGGATATTATGGGTGCGTGTATGGGAATAATATTTCTAACGTGAGATTAATCTTGTATATATCCACAAAAAAAGTTTGATAAGATGTCTCCCCATTGAAAAACTATTGTACCTTCATGTTGTTCAGGTTTGGATTGGGATGTGCAGGTATCTGCGGCAACTTCGGTGGAGTAGCATGAGTAAGATAAGGTTGAGGTTGGGGTGGATGGATTAGAGCGGGTGGTTGATAATGTTGATGTATCCACCCTTGTCATGGGTTTTTTCGATGAGGTTTTTGAGGAACATAATGATCAAAGTATTGGTTCATAGGATGAGGATGATATGGAGGATTGTATTGCCAAGTAGGAGGTGTAGGCCTGGATGGAGGAGTTGGGGTGTACCAAGATTACATACGTGCATTATGATTTTTGTGATATTTGGAGTGATATGCACCTTTCTATTATGTGGATAAATCGTTCTTGTGGAAAAGAACAATCTCCCTAGTACCCTAAGGATATCTAGAAACATAAAACCAAATGCAAACCATTTTATCTAGATCATTTGTGATTTAGAATTATTAATAACAAAGTACGATAACATGCCCCTACTTGAAGTCCAATGTTTTTCGAAATCTTGTATTTAGTGGCTCCGAAAGAGGTCACTTCAGCATGTGAAACCTGCAATAAAAAACAGATAAAAGAATTTAAAGCACCTGCAAAATATAATAATTGAGAAAACACTAATCTATCTCAGTGATCAAGGAATCTAAGAATTGAATTACTCAAATAGATACATGAACAATTAAATGAGAAAATGGAATCCATTTTTATTAACATGTATAACAATAAGTAATCTTACAACATTTCTCCTTGATGTCTACAGGTTCTTCTGGGTTCTGAACAATCTTCCTCTCTCAGATTGACAAGCCTTCTTCTCTCTGAACTAGCATGAAGTTATGGAAATGAGTGTGTGATCACTCTCATATAAAAAATGGCTAGTAGATAGAGTATGCTCTCTTAATAATTTCTTCAGCAATTACCACATATGTGTCTCTACCCTTGAGACTGAAACATGAGATCAATTTATAGCGAAATGGAGGTAGTTTCAGTTCCATGAAGAGGGGGATGGATTCCTCTCATGAAGGGATTTGAGCTCAATATACCAAGGGATAAAATTCATGAGTGAAGGGATAGAACTCATAAGTATAGGATAAATCTCAAAGTGAACGTGCTTATATAAGCTTCCAGTTGGAAGAATATTCATCTAGTTGGGCTTCAAGAACTTACTTTTTTCTTTATTTGACTGTTTACGGGGATTCGCAGGTTTTGTAAGAAAAACATGCAAGATGTGCCACAGGCTATAGAGAAAACATCTATGGATCTGCAGGCAAGGGCTGGGAAAAGTGCGGAGTTAGACTTGTTAGGGTTTTAATGAGCTTTTCTCCAATTCCAAAACTTTGTTGAGGAACATTAGGTTTTTGATCTCTAAGGGAGCATAATATAGGTAGTGATGAACCTATATAGACAGTCAAATCTCATGGTGACAAAATAACGTGTAACACTTGCATACCTTTCTAATATGATTGATGGCCATGAGACCTTCTCTGGTTGATGAAGCAAAGTTGATCTATTCCAACTTCTCCACCTTGATATACAGCCTTGAGTCCAGATAAGGAGGGACACTTTTCTGTTTCATGATTCTCCTCACGGACTAAGTAAGCCTCTATGGCCTTTAATGGACATTAATTTCTATCATATTTTCTAGTACATTTAGGGCTAAATATAGCCAAGGATCTTTCCACTTCCTCTTGCTTCCTCTTGATCTGCCTTTTTTCCATTTTCAAGGCAAAGGTGTTCAACATGTCATTCTTGAGGTCCTCCAACATATTTAAAATCTCATGGTTGATGGAGGTGGAAGAGGAAGGGGTATTGGTTGTACTTTGGCTAGCTCTTCCTTTCTTCCTAGCTTCCCTACAATGGTTCTTGAAGGCAGTTTTTATTGTCTCATAAGGAAGCTAGTATATATCTCCTCATGATAACATATTGAGGGTGTCTCTCACCTCCTCCCTCATCCCTCGAATAAGTATTAGTTTAAGTGATCTGGGATCAAGGGTACATTTGGCTCTTTTATAGTCTAACTAGAACCTATTTTCATAGTACAGTAGGGATTCATCAGGCCCTAGAGTCATCTTGAATATTTCATCTTTAGTTTCCTTGGACCTACGGTAGTCCATGTACTTATTTTTCAAGGCCTCTTGCATCCTTTCCCAGGTAGTGATGTCGTCCCTAGGTATACCAATGAGCTAATGCAAGGCTGCATCTTTAAGGGTAGATGGGAATAGCTTCAGCTTCTAATCATATGAGGTATAGTCATAAGTCCTACAGATAATAAAAAATTCAAACATGAACGTGTCAAGGTCTTCATAGGTAGGTCCATGGAAATGAGGATGGGATGAGAGGGTAATGTTCTTCATTTTAGTCTCCCCATCTGCCTCTCTAATGGGAAAGGCTCCCCAGGCTTCAGTTTTAGCCATGTTTTGAATATATGAAGCAAGATCCTCTAGTGAAACAAGATCTTCTTCTTCTCCAATAGGTTCTTCAAAATTTTTAGAAGGCTCACTTATGGTGTGTTCAACCTCATAGCCACTGAAGAAGAGTGAAGGGTTACTATGTGGTGATGTGGGGGTTTTGGGTAATGAGTTTCCTTGAGTATCCCTACTATTACAAGGCATGAATATATATATATATATATATATATATATATATATATGTTATTTTTCAATATTTTTGAAACGACATATAAAAGTGAAGCAAAAAAAAATGTTGAAACAAAACCAAAGCATCTACTAGACACCTCCCAGAAAATGGTGCCAAAAAGTGGTGAGGCCTCGTATTGAAGCAAGGATGTTGCAATTCCCAAAGGCTATCATAATTTACTTTATCAACCTAGGGTTCATACAAACTTGGAGATAATAGTGCTATATATATACCAAACATATTCTACTCATGTCATCCTCTTCTAAGCTCTATGAAAGGGGTGCTATTTCTAGGGTTTCTGAATGAAGTCTATCACACTTCTAAATTTATACCTAGGGATACAAATGATTCAAATCCACTACTCTATCAGCACGAAAAGAATTATTTTACATCAAGGAAGTACATCTAACTACTTCTCAATGAAATAAACCTACACATTAAGCTATGGTAAGAAATTGAAGCAAACTAGGTGTCTTGCGTGAAGTAAATTTCTGAATTGAAATTGCATAAAATAAGCTAACCTAATCACACCTTTCTAGGAAAAATGTATTAAAAAAAATATTTCTACATAATTTTCTATCTATCATTATTTTAATCACGAAGGTAATCATGACCTAAGTATGCTTCTAAATGTATTATTTTGTAACTAGGAGAAGAAAGTAATAAGGTAGCTTATGAAGGGCTTGAACTAATAGGGGCAAGGCTAAAGGTGTTTTGGTTTCTTTTTTAGGTACTGATGATGTGGATGGTGGTTTCGGGGATTAAGGTGGGGCCCAAAGGTGCGGCTACAAGTGCTGCTATAGGTTTCCTATACTTCTATAGGAAAGTCCTGAATTGCTACACGAAATAGTTCGAGGGCAATCCGAGGCCAAAAATGTGTGAGAAAAGTTTAAGGAAGGTGGATTGAAGGTGTATTTTGATGAATGCAAGGTTGAAAATCCGTTGTAGAAACTCAAAACCTCTAGATAAGTGTGTCTTGCACCTCTAGGGTTTTCCCATGGTACGAAGATGAAAAATATTGAAACATGGGTGATGGCGCTTTTGATGAAAAGAAGGATGATGAAATGTGTGAAATGAATTTGAAGGTTCTCATGAAGTCCTCCTTGGTTGTGCTACTTGAATTTTCAAGAAAACTACCTATTCATTCAACCAATATTGACAAATTCATGATTACGAAAATGGAAAAAATGTGTTGAATATGGAAATAAAACCTAATTTAGACTACAAATAGAAATCTAACTCAACATTCTAAACACGTTCATGGCACTACAATAACCTTACTATTCATTCCAATAAATAATAAACTAAAAATAAATTTTGGCCTGTGGAGAAGGTTGACCCTCCTCAACCTCCAATGAAAGAGATGAGAGAGGGAGGCTTAACACACAACTTTCTGATTTTATAGACTATTCTACCAACATGTAAGCAAGCTTAATCTACACCAAAGACAAATGGAATCAACCTTAAAATAATGAATTGAAAATTAAGAAAAATAGCTAAGTACTCATATTAAAACTAGGTACAATGACTTAAAAGTAAATAATGAATACACAAGAGAGACTAAGGACAATGGATTGGGCCCTAACCCACAATATTTTGTGAAACTAGCTCCAAAAAGAGAAGAAAATAGATATCAACGCCTTAGAAATAAGCCACTTCAAGGGGGCAACCTCCAATACATTACACGAATGAACAATTATTGGATGATTCAAATTACAAAACCTCCTTTCTATATATAGGAGTCCATGATGCCATAATTTAATCCTAGTGGGGCCAGAATGTAATTCTAGCCAACCTAACAATAATAATTTAAGGGCACAATAATAACTATATGGGGGTTACAAGGGTACAATAATAACAATAAGGGGATTACAGTAACAATAATAAGGGACTATACTAGTAATATAGGGACCTAACATGCCCATCTCCTTCAAAAAAGTGTTGTCCTCAAAGCTTGAGTAGCTCTGGGTGCTTCTGTATAAAATTTTCATCCTCCCATGTAGAATCTTCAATGGGTAAGTTCTTCCACTTGATGAGATACTCTAAAATTGATCGATTCCGTAGCTATCGAGTCCTTGTTTCCGTGACAGCTTCAGGTTCCAATATGATTTTTCCTTCCTCATCAAGTTCTGGCAATATTGTTTGAACTGAAATATTTTCTCCTATAACCTTCTTTAAGCGTGAAACATGGAAAATTGGATGCACTCGTGAGGAAGCAGGAAGCTCCAATTTGTATGCCATTGTAACGATCTTTTGCAACACCTTGTAAGGAGCATAGTACTTTGGCGATAATTTATTATCCTTCTTAGCTTGCTTGAGGGAAATTTTTCTATATGGTTGTAGCCGTAAAAATACGTAGTCTCCTACATCAAAATTTCTCTCACAGCAATGTTGATCTTCCTGTTGTTTCATTCGATTTTGTGTCAAATTCAGGTTGTCCTTTAAGAGTTGGAGAACTTCTTGTTGATGCTCAATGTGATCTTCCACTACTTGAACCTTCGAAATTTCTCTTAAAGATGATGTGATGGGTGGTGCATGATATCCATAAAATGCCATAAATCGGGTCATTTTTGCTGCAGTATGGAAGGAAGTGTTATACCACCATTCAGCTAGAGGTAACCACTTGACCCATTGTGCTTGTTTATCAGATCCAAAACAACGAAGATATCCTTCCAAAAATTTACTTACTATCTTAGTTTAACCATCAGATTGAGGATGATAAGATTAGCTATGAGCTAATTGAGTACCCAAACAAGAAAATAACTCCCTCCAAATTTTTTTAGTAAAAATGGGATCTCTGTCGCTCACAATAACCCTTCGTTTTCCATGTAGCTTTTGAATTCTGTCCATAAATGTAGCAGCAACTGTACTTTCTTTAAATTGTGAAATAGTGCACAAAATTGTGCATACTTGGTAAGTCTATGAACTACCACCATGATGACACTCTTTCCTTCAGACTTAGGTAAACTTGTGATAAAATCCATTGAAATCTCCTCCCAATGTTGACTTGGAATGGATAAAGGTTGCAGAAGACCCGGGGTCTTAATTGTCTCAACTTTATTCTGCTGGAAAACCAAACATTCTGCCACAAACTTTTGAATATCAAATTTAGGGCCATCCAAAAAAAATTCTTTCTTCACCCTATGGTAAGTTTAAAAAAAAACTAGAGTCTCCTCCAAAAGGAGAAGTGTGCAATTCCAAAAGAATATTTTGTTTTAGTTGGGAATTATTACAAAGATATAAGCGATATTTGTACCACAAAGAATAATTTTTCCAACTAAATGTATCAGATGTACTAGGATCTTGTTGCAACTTTTGAATAAGTTTCCATACTTCTTAGTCCTTCTTCCATTCATCTCTTGCTTTGGTTATCCAATCTGGTTGGATAATAGAAATGGCACAAAGAAATGCTTCCACCTCTTCATTCTTTCTTGAGAGTGCATCTGCAACAACATTTAGCTTCCCTTTTTTGTATATTATTTCAAACTCATAACCCAACATCTTTGTGACCCATTTTTTCTGCTCTTTTGAAGATATTCTTTGTTCCAAAAAGTGTTTAAGACTATCATGATCAATTTTTACCTTGAAGTATCTTCCCATTAGGTAAGTTCTCCATTTCTTTAGTCCATGCAGTATTGCTAACATTTCCTTCTCATAAATAGGTTTCTGTAAATACTTTCCTTTGATTGGATGACTTTCAAAAGGAATAGATCTTCCTTCTTGCATTAAAACAACACCAGTTCAATTTCCAAAGGCATCACATTCCACAATAAAGGTTTTTGTGAAGTTTGGCATAGCTAAGACTGGTGCTAGGAACATTGCCTCTTTAAGATGTTCAAAGGCCTTAGTTGCCTCATGAGTCCATGAAAATGCATATTTATTCAATAATGTTGTTATAGGTGCTAATATTCTCCGATAATTCTTAGCAAACTTTCGATAATACTATGTTAATCCGAGAAATCCTCACAAATGCTTTATGGTTGTGGGCACTTTCCATTCCTTAATGGCTTTAATTTTGTCAGGGTCTTCCTTAACACCCTTGTGAGATACAATATGACCCAGATATTCCACCTCTTGTACTCCAAAGAAACATTCAGATGTTTTTGCATATAATTGTTTCTCCTACAATAGTTTGAGCACCCTGTCAACATGTTGAACATGATCCTTCCAAGACATGTTGTAGATTAGTATATCATCAAAAAATACTAGCACAAATTTTTTGAGGAAGGGTTTGAAAATGGAATTCATCAACCCTTGAAATGTAGAAGGTGCATTGGGAAGGGAAAAAGGCATGACCAAAAATTCATAATGACCCTCATGAGTTTGAAATGTTGTTTTTGAAATATCCTTAGTCTTCATTCTAATTTGATGATACCCTGAACGAAGATCCAATTTGGTAAAATAAATTGCTCCATGTAATTCATCCAATAATTCATCAATCACAGGAATGGGAAATTTATCTTTAATGGTGATCTTATTGAGCTCCCTATAATTCGGACACATGAGCCATGATCCATCCTTCTTGTGTCCCAATACTATAGGAGTAGAGAAAGAACTTTGACTAGGTTGAATTATACCCGCCTCTAACATTTCTGCAATCATACATTCAATTTCTTTCTTTTGCACATAAGAATATCTATAAGGCCTGATGTTTGGAGGAACACTTCCTGGAATCAAATGAATATCATGATCATGATAAAGAATAGGTGGGAGTCCTTTTGGAGCTTCAAAGACCTTGAAATGATTGTCCAAGACTTTTTGGAGATCTGCAGAAACAAATGATTTTGATGTTGGAACTTCTAGTGAGCATAATTGTGCAATTATGCCTCGTTGTTGTTTCTTTAAAATATTTTTCATGACATTAGAGCTTATTATCTTTCTCGGCTTCCCTGCAATGCCCCGTAATTTGACTTCCTTTCCTTCGGAAAAAACATTCAAGAAAATTTCGTAAAAATTAAAAGCTACCGTCCCCAAAGATTGTAACCATTGTTCTCGTAGTACAACATCAACACCTACCATAGGAATGGAAATCATTGGACTATTCAATACATATTCCCACATGGCTAGCTTTATAATATGGGATTTTCCAGAGCAATTTATAGTTCCTCCATTTGCAACCATCACTTGACATTCTGGTGCTAGGTATAGGAAACAATTCAATTCCTTGGCTATCTTACAATGAATAAAATTATGGGTACTACCTAAATCAATCAACACTACTACCTTTTTCTTCTTGATATGTCCTTATATCTTGAGATTTTGAGGAGTGGTAATTCTTGCCAATGCATTACACAATATGGTGGGACTCATTTCTTCCTCTTCTTGGGTTGGTTCCTAGTGTATATCCTCTTCTTGTTCATTTTCTTCTTCCTCTTCAAAATCTATGTAAAATAATTTCGTCTCAGCATACTTATGACCTTTAGTGTATTTTCTATCACAACTGTAGAAAAGCCCTTTTACTCTTTTTTCTTCCAATTGTTGTGGTGTCAACCTTGTAGGTTATGGAAATCTAGGAGTAGCAATACTTCCCTCTTTATAGAAGTGAGTGGTAGGCTTCCTTGTCGCCATAATTTTACATTCAATTTTTCTTGCCATCCTGAATGCCTTATCCAATGAATCAGGTTCCAAAACACGAACTTCATGTTGGATTTTATCCTTTAAAGTAACTATGAAGAGATCAATCCTGTGTTCTTCTAGAATATCATTTACCCTTATATTTGATTTTTGGAAGTCCTCAATGTGCTCCCCCATTAAACCCATTTGTTTGAGATTTATCAAGTTGCTAAAGAATGTGTTTCTCTTTGTATCCTCATAATGTGCTATCATTTACTCTGTAAAAATTGACCAAGTGACAATTTTTTTACGAGAGAAAAACCATTGATACCATACAAATGTATTTTGTTCTAAATGTAAAGTTTCAATGTGTACCTTTTGTGTGTTTTTCACATTATGGAGATCAAAATATTGCTCCATCTGTAGTATCCATGTTAAAGGATCCTTTCCATTAAACTTCCTCATATCCATTTTTGGAATATGGTGGTTCTTCCCACCAACATTAGATTTTATGAAATCACAATTAACATTTATTTTTTTCTCATCATGAGTTTCCTCTACTATATTTTCACCATTAGGAAACATTTCTTGTATCAACTTGTCAAACCTTCTATGTCTGCTTTTAGATAATTCTTCATGTTTTCCATCTTAGCTTCCATTTCATCCATCTTAGATTTCATGCCATCTTCCATGCCATTATTCAAACCATCCATCTTAGTTTCCATGCCTTTCTTCAAAACTTCCATGTCATTTTTTGTTGCTCTTTGCAAGAGCAAAATTTGTTGCACTTTCTCTTCTAATTTTGATATGTCATGTGGTGATTCTTCGTCTTCAGGTGTCATAGTAGAGCTTTCCAAAGCATTAATGGGTGTTGAATTATTTTTAGAATCCATTTTAGAATCCAATACTGATATCTATTCTACAATATGCCCTTGGAATCAATTCAACTTGATTCTTCAAACAAGACTTATGCAATTCGGAAAAAAAATACACACCTTTTACCTGCTTTGGAGGAGCTCGATATTGAAATTGAATTATCTCTATAATTTTAGATCCTCAATATCTGAAATTCAGATCTGTAGTATCCCTCGGAAGCTTCTTTCAAATGCCATAGGTTTGATCTGATTTGGATTCTTCAAGGCAATGTTATGCCCAATCTCCCACAATGATCCAATTTTGGACTGGTTTAGTAGAGCAAAATTGTACGACTTGCCATGTGTCAATGTTTCCTACTTTGGCTATGAAATTGATAGACCAAAAACTATAGTATGTGTACTTGCGGCCACTTTTTACATCATTCCAATCTGATGCTCAGAGAGAGATCTATGAAGATATTCCCATGATCACCTCTTTGAGATGAAATTTAGAAGCCTCAAAAATCCCTAACTTCCACAGATCATAACTCCGAAAATATTGCGTACCAATATCTAAAATTTTGCGATGATGTTCCTCATGATTGTGGCTTCACACTCTAAAAATTTTAACCTTCTGAAACTTCATATAAAAATATTTATTACGAAAATACCACGATGACCTGTTTAGGTTAAATTCTGGAGCCTCCAAAATGACCTAACTTTCACAGATCATATCTAAAATATTGCAAACCAATATTTGAATTTTTGTGACCATGTTCCCCATGATTTTTCCTTCACACTCTAAAATTTTAGATTCTGAACCTTCATAGAAAAAAATTTATAGTGAAAATGCCACGATGACCTGTTTGGAGCAGTGAAACCCTAGAATCTCAAACCTCCGATACCAAACGTTGTAAAACCAGCTCCAAAAAGAGATATCAACGCTTTATAAACAAGCCACTTTGAGGGGGTAACCTCCAATACATTACATGAATGAAAAATTCTTGGATGATTAAAATTACAAAACGTCCTTTCTATATATAGGAGTCCATAAGGCCACAATGTAATCCTATTGGGGCCATAATGTAATCCTAGCTGACCTAAAAATAGTAATTTAAGGGCACAATAATAACAATATGGGTGTTACAAGGGTACAATAATAATAATAAGGGGGTTACACTAAAAAAAATAAGGGACTATGCTAGTAATATAGGGACCTAACACAATCATATCACTCTAAAAATAGATCACAAAAGCATAATCTGAATACTCATTTTGTTGCAGAAAATAGTCTCATTATATCAACATGAAAGTCTCAAAAGCCAATTGAATTCTTAGTTAAAATGAGAGGGGCGGGGGGGGGGGGGGGTGAATCAGTTTAACACATACATGAGATTTTTAAATTTTT